>VDFB02284714.1:0-42256 GCA_007258455.2 Sequoia sempervirens
AGGGAAAAGAGAGGTTAGACTCCACTCTATCTCCCAAGCAGTGGGAGGAATTGAAAAAAAGTATGTGTTTATATTTGATAAAGAGTAACAGAGGAAAGAGAGCAAGAAATAATGTGACAGCTGGATATACATTTGGTCGAGGTGGGTTGTAGGCCAAAATGGGAAAAATTGGAGTAAGTGTATGGATTTTTGGTTCAATTTATGTTGTGTTATTTATTTTTATTTTTTATTGAACTGACTATATGTTGAAATTGACATAATATTTTATGTGGAAAATAGTAATAGAGAAGTAGGTGCAAAAGATATTGTCAATTATATGGTAGCACTAGATCCTAGTAAATCTAAGAGTAGGATGAAGTAGAAATCTAGTTCGTCAATAAAGATTTCATAGCAATCTATTAGACATCTAGTAAGAGCCTCTCCAGATCATGTCAACTCAAATGAAGGGTACCGACATGTAATCAGTTGCATATACAATCTCATTGAGAAAGTTTTGTAGTTGGTTGCCTCCGTTAAGACTATAGTTTCTACATGGAATGAGCATAATACCATGAGTTTAGATGAGGTAAGAGGCTCTATTGATCTCTTTTATTCTATTTTGGAAATTCTATATACAAATGCCTCTTAATATGTAGATTGAAATATGAGCATAGGAGAACCCAACCTAGTTTCTTTATTGTTGGAGTGATCTAGAATTTAAAAAAAAATAAAAAATTATAGCTTGCATTCTTTACTCAACTATTGAATGCTTTGTATATTTTTTACATGATGGTTAAACCATAGGCAAAGCAATTCTATCAAAGTAGCATGAAAACAAAAATTCCTTGATGTCAACAGAGCTACCTATATTGATAGTGATCATGATGAATTAGATAAGAATGTACAACACAGTCATAGTTTTGTTGAAGTTGAGGTAATATAATAGTTGTTGTCAGTTATCTATCCCAATGTTTTGTCCTTATTCATGCTTAAAATATTTTTTTGGACAAAAATTTATAGCTTTTGCATTCTTTAAGTTGTAAGTTAATCTGTCCCAATTTTCACTAACTCATTTGACTGCAAAATATGATGAAACTTTCCGATGAAAGATGTACAATTAGATGAATCGTTGGGTACATTGGTACTTAATGTGTACTTTTCAATTTTTTTTAAAAATTGTGCCCGACGTTCATCAAAATTTCAATGATAAGTGATTTTCATTGCTTTTTAAATGAAATATTGTAGCTCTCCTAGAAATTTCCATATGATCAAATCCTAATTACTCTACGACTATTTATGATTAGATATTCTTTGATCATATCTTTGGTTATTTCATTCCAAAAAAATTAGCGTTTCCTCATGTTGACCCCGCATAGTGACATGTGACATTCTATGCATATATTTCCTTCTTGTATATTTTATAGTTTTACCAACATATACTATTGTATGCTTGCATGGCTTCTTAGTTAATATATATTTTTTATTATTGATCTTTTTGATATTTTCTATAAGTTATTATTAGATGATACACATTGGATTCCTTTTATTTTTTTATATTTGAAGATACATAACTAATTACAAGGATAATATAAAGAAGATATATCTATATATGTATCATTTATGAGTTTCTAAAATATTTTACTTCCATGTCAACCACTTTCTTTACTTCAATTGAGAAACATAATACCTTTATATTCTTGCATTTATCAAGTGTCAATAAAATAAAATTCAAGTACTTAGCTATCAATTTTCTCTTGATTGATCTAGTAATAATATACTAGCCAACTAATACTCATCCAATGATATCATCTTGCATTGATTTTTGTTACTTGACCATCACATAATTGAACCAAGTACCACTTTAGAAATACCACATACATAGTCTTCTCTTTCTACAAACCCCCCATTGTATTCATAAGGGTTTTATTGTAGGTCCCATCAAATACTATGCCCTAATCATGTAACAAGTAGATAAGTCATCTTTACTAAGGTCAAACAAGGTTGTTTTATCACAAAATACAATAGTTTTTAGTTTTAAGTGTTAGATTTTTGTTTTGATTATAAGGTTTATCTTGTAGGTTTAAGGTATGAATTTAAGGTTCTTGCAATGACTTTTCAACCAATGGTATTATTCTATCCTATCTCTACCATTCTAGTTCTAAAATAAAACATACAAATCAAACTTAACTAGCAATCACACCTTAGTGTGCAATGGGTACGCCAAAAAAGTGTGGAATTTCAATTAGGATAAATTTTGGTCTTTTTTTTGTATACATTTATACAGTACATGAGGTCAATTGGTAGGACATTTAGCAAATGATGTTGTTTGTGCAACAAAGGTCTCAATGGAGATATCATAGCTTTAAATAAACTATGCATCCACTTACAAGGATCCAAACATGATTGAAATTAAACCTTTGAATTAGGAAGATGATCAAGCTCCATTACCAACAGGATCATGTTATGCTTGCAATAAGGAGGGAGGGAGAGAGAGAGATGGAGAGGTAGCGATAGAAAGAGGGAGAGATAGAGTGGGTAAGAGTGAGAGATAGAGGGGTAAGGAGATAGAGATAGAGATGGATATGTAGAAGGAGAGGGATATGGAGAGGAGGAGAGGAGAGAAGGATAGGGAGAGATAAAGAGAGAGAGGAGAGAGGGATAGATAGAGATGGAAGAGATAAATATATAAAGAGGGATAGAGATCAGGGAGATAGATGGATGGATAGAGAGAGGGAGACATGTATAGAGATAAAGGGGGAGAGAGGAAAATAGAGGTAGAGATGAAGATAGAGTGAGAGAGGAAGAGGGAGACAAAATATAGATAGAGAGATATAGGTAGAGGGAGAGATAAATATAGAGAGAGATAGGGATAAAAAGAGGGAGAGATAGTGAGGACAAGATAGAGAGATATAGAGGGAGAGGGAGATGAAGAGATAAAGAGATATAGATGTAGATAGAGTGATAGAGATAGAGAGATATAAAGAGACATAGAGAGAGGAGAGGAGAGAGAGAGAGAGAAAGAGATAGACAAAAAAAAGAATTAGATATATGATAGAGATGGAGAGAAATAAGGAGATAGAGAAAGGAGAAACATGTTATTAGACAGATGAGAGAAAGAGAGAGATAGAGATAAGGGGAAGAGGAAAAGAGAGATGAGATATATGGGAAGAGAAAGGAAGAGAGGTGGATAGAGATAAGGATAGTGGGATAGGGAGGTAGAGGATGGGGAGAGATAGAGAGGGGAGGGAGAGAATTGATAAAGATAGGTGAGAGGAGAGCTGTGAGGAAGAGGGGAGAGAGGGAGAGAGCAGGTTGGAAGAGGAAGGGAGAGAAGAGAGGGAGATATAGGTAGAAAAGGGAGAGCAACATGTAGAGAGGGGAGAGAGAGAAGAAGATAGGGGAGAGAGGGAGAGATAGCTCAATATATATAGAGGGGAGAGGGAGAGAGTGAAAGGGGTGCTATAGGAGAGATAGATGGGATGGTGAAGAGATAGAGAGACTGGATAGAGGTAGAGAAAAGATATGGATAGAAAGAGATAGAGAGAGGAGTGAGAGGGGAGATAAAAAGAGAGAAAATAGAGATAGAGATATAGAGCAGGAGAGATGGAGGGAGAGATGGAGTGAATGAGAGAGAAAGGGGGGAGAGGGACAGATAGCTCAATAGATAGAGGGGGGAAGAGGCGGGAGTGACATAGATAGTGGAAGATATAGAGAGCGACAGGGAGAGATATATCAATCACCTTCCCTATATCTCTATCTATTCATCCTTATCTCTTTATCTCTCTACCCCTCTCTATCTCTTTGTCTCCCTTTCTATTTGTATGTTTGTTATTATCTCCCTCTCTCTCTATATTTGCTTCCTGGTTTATTTATTTAGATTTTTATTAGATGCATGTATTCTCCTTTCTCTCTTTTCTTTATCTATATTTTCTCTATCTACCTCTACAGCCCCTACCTCCCTTTTTCTCTTTATCTCTATATCTCTACACATCTCTATCTTATCTCTATATTTTGCCCATCTTTATATATCTCTATTTATATTTATATTTATCTCTATCTCTATCTCTATCTCTATTTCTATCTCTCATCTCTATTCTATCTCTCTATCTTTGTTTCTCTCTCTCTTTTTTCTCTCAGATCCCCTTTATCTCTCATTTCTATATTTTCTCCTCCTTGTTCATGCCTCTCTCTCTGTTTCCTTCTTTTTCTCTCCACCTATCTATATCTTATTTCATTCCTCTCCCTTAATCTCTTCCTTTCTCTTCTCTTTCTCTCTCCATATCTTTTGTCTCTCAAGTGTGCAATGGGTACATTGAAGAGGGTTCCAGAAGACAATTATCATATCTTTAACAAATGGCATGCTTACCTTGAGTATAACTCCCCAAGGACACATGCCATCCTTGGATTTTTGACATGAAATAACCAATCAAAATTTAGTTTCTCTTTTCTCTCTCTCTTGTCCTTTGTATCTCTTATATTTCTCTCGTGCTCTCTCTCTTTCTCTCTCTCCCTATCTATCTAAGTTCATCTCTTTCTCTCATTCTCCATCTTTTTAGTTTCTATCTCTCTTTGTATTAGCTAATAGGCTACATGGCTGTGAGATTTGAGCTATGAAACAAATTTCATGCCTAGAAACCACTCACATCGTGTCATTGGTGCGCTCAACCACTAATAATGGCAAACCACCAGAGTAATGGTAAACTCTCTGTGTTATTAGGTAAAGCCTATATATACTATTATATAATAATAAATATAATTATATTATATATAATTTAATCTAATATTACTATTATATTAAATATATATTATATTAATTATATTTTGTATTATATAAAAATATACTTATTATTAATTATTAATTATAATAATTTTACATGTATTTAATAATTTTGTTAAAGAATATAATATATAATTATAATAAGTAGAATAATTATATTATTTATTATGTAAAATATAGCTAATATATACTTAACTATGTAGAATATTAAAACCTAAATGGCGCCATAATTTTCATTTTAATTAACATAATCTAAAACCTTCGTTGAAACCTTATTTTAATTAACTGGTCAATTTTTCTTTCTGTAGATTGTTAATCTTACAAAAGAATTCAGAATTGTAGTAGGTCTGACACCCATGTTGTTGGTTCAGATTTGGGGTTTGGGTTTGTTGGTTTGCCATTGTCATTGATTGATTGTTGTTATCAATCAAATATGCACCTTATGTTAAATTTGCAGAAACTTAACTATCTGTTGACACATGAAAACCTTCTTCAAATGTGGGTGATCTGAATGAAGAAGAAATCTCCAGAGTGAGTTGGTTCTCCAAATGATATATTTTATTCTAAATGATCTTCTGAGGGAAAGAGTTAGAAAGATAATTGAAATGAAAACTATGACTTAAAGTGATTTTCAAAACTTAATGATGACTTTGGTTTTTACCCACAAACAACTCTCAGAAAACAACAGTACTTCACAATCCCTCATGAACACTCAACACATAATTGATTTGCATGAAGATTTAGGGTTAAACACAACATGCAACCTGTATTTTATGAACTTTCTGCATCAAAACTACAATTTTAGGACATAACAAGGATTTTGTAAACAAAAATCACAATATAACATCAAACTATAACAGTAAATGACACAAAAATTGAGAAATAGGAATGTTGTTTTATTCAACTGAAGGAGTATCAAAAGTCTGAGTATAAATTTCTGCTTACGAAACTCTCTGTTTAAGCATGAGAGGAAGAAACAATGAATTTGAACTCCAAAAAAACTCTAAGTTTTTCTTCAAAATATAAAAGCTCCAAAACCCTAATCCGAGCTCAGGAAGAAAGCTTTGAAAAAAGCATCTAAAACTACCCCAAAATGAGTAACTAAAATGGAAAACTCTCACTCTTTGCATGTCCATGCTAAAAAGCACCTAAAAATAGGTCCGCTTTCTTTAAAAGCAAAAAAAACACCTTATCTCCTCTCCATGCAACTCAAATCCGCCCAAGAAAAGTCAACTCTCTTTTGCCTTCATAAACTGCTAAAAATAGCAAGAAAGAATAAAACAATTTATAAAATATTGTTTTATCTTTTGCTTTACAAAACATACAGTTTTATTCTTTTCTCCAATTTGATTTATTTTTGCAATAAATATTTTTTTGGAAATCTTTGCAAAAATACAACTTCAATCTCCATTACAATTTGATTTTTCTTATAAAAAATGATAAAAAGATGAGAGACAACCCTTATCACTAAATATTGATTGATTTATAGAAAATCAATGAAAACAAAAACCTAAGTCTTTATGTGAGTTTTATTTCACTAAGGTAAGGCATACTTGAAATATATCTAAATGATTAACCCTAAAACACTTAGACAAAAAAATGTCAAATGAAATGAAAAGGGGTCGACCTAGTGGAAATATCTTCAGCCACATCAAATTTAATATTTCAATAGTTATGCAATAATCTCCATGAGTCGAATTAGGGAATTGAGGTTAGAAAAAAACTCAAAACAAACCCTAAATTCACATTATTTGCACTTGTTATTTTGGAGAGAAGGCTTTGATGAGAAGAAAATGTCGCCGCCATAGACTAAGGGTTTTCAGCTTGAAACTCCATAATTGTACACTTAGCTTGGTTGACTCCATCATTCTTGGCATCGATTTTCATTTGCACCTTCATGGTAAGTCGATTCTTGACAGTATTATGGCTTCTCCCATTTCATTTGAAAAGCAAAAATGGCCATTAAGGCCACAACTTATACATGTTTTATCTCTGATTTCTCTTCATTTTCTATGCTTCCATTCTTCCTGACCGCCTTGTGTGAGCTCAAGCCATGCATTAGAAGCTCTGTGAGGGCTTGGCCTCCATTGCTTGGCCTCCTATAGGTGTACCATGGTGAGTTTTATCTCCTCTTTCATTTTTCTTATAAAAAAAAAGCTCTTAAAGCTTATCTCTACAAAAGAAAGATTGCTTTCCACTAAACAAATGCAGACCCATTGTGCAGGTCGTGCCATGTATGCTCTTGACAATGAATTTTTACAAAGAATTACTTGCATTATAATCATTATTTGCTTCAGATATTGAAATTTTGACCAAACTCCAAAAGGGTTTCTATTTTTAGTGAAATTTATGACTCAAACTCCTCCTCTAGGCTGCAACTACTCATGCTCAAACTGGGTATTCGATTGTAGTCTACATTTTCCAAAGTATGAAAAAAAATGCTTTGAAGGACTCTCATTACATTTTCCTACAATTTCTTTTGTATCTCCATGTATTGGGCTTGACCCATAATATCATTACATTCATTTTTGTATTTTTGACAATAACCTTCACATGGGTAAGCTGAAATGATGAGAAATCTATATTTTAAATCAAAACCCCATGTGGGTATTTTGTAACTTGGAAGAAATCCACTCACTTCTGAATTTTCCTGTCAAAACCCTCATGTGGGTTAACTGTAACAAGGAGAAATCTCTGTATTTTAAAATGAAATCTACATCTTAAGCTGAAACCATGTAATTTTCTGAAAAGTCCTTTTAATGAAGTGAGCTTGTTACACATCTATAATATGTAGATTAGGTTGATGCAATGGTAAGAGAGTTCATACCATCAACTTTCTATATTCTTGGAAATAATCAACTACACAACTGAAATTCTTCATTCTTGAGTCAATCTCAATCCTTTAACCTTGAGCAACATGGGCCCAACTTACACAAATGGACTATAATATATAACAGACTTGGTAAAAAATTTCAGCATGCTTAGATTCATCCCAAAAAATCATTACAACCATCCAAATATCATACAATAATGATTTAAGGCCAACCATAAACAAACTATGCATAACTTTGTTCAAACATCAAGAAAACCATGTTTCTTTGACCACTCTCCACCAAAATGAAACACACAATCTACCATAACTAATGCAAATAAATATTTTTCCTTTAAAGGGTTTTTATAACATGTAAAAACATAAATTTTCACCAATTTTTATCACTTTTTGATGGTGGAATAAAAATATATGATTTTTTCTTATTTGCTGGAAACCTTAGTTCCAGAATTGAGTAGTCTTCACCAAAAACATGATAAATCACTCAAAACCCCATGAATATTGATCAAACCAAATGAAAATGAAACTAGATTCACATATCTAAAATTTCCAATAGGTTTGAGGTCTTTATTTGATCTGTACAATCCGTACCATTCTCTGCAACAGCCTACAACTTCTAGAGAAAACAATCCCATAGGGCTCCCAATGGTAAAATGATCATAACTTTCTCCAAACTCAATGAAAAAACACCAAACCCATTGAAAATGAAAGCTAGTTCATTCCTCTATCAATAAAAATCAATTTCAGATCTGTACAACTTCATACAAATCTGTACCATGTAAAAGAACATGGCAGAACATTGGAAATTGTAGAAAAATCTATGTCTTCATAAATTCTTGTTCAAAACTACATTCCAACCCCCCATTCGACTTGGAGGCCCATTTTTATGCTTGTATAATCAAGTTATGCTCCAACCAACCTACAAATACCATTTAAATTTTTTTAACAAAATTTTAAAAAGTTGTCATTTAACAAGAAGAGTTGTTATGACAACATTTGACAACTTTTGACAATGTATTCATTTTTCAACTAAATGACACCAACCCTTCATCAATGAATCCAAATGACTTCAAACATATATAAAATGACTCATTAAACCTTATTACAAAATTAAAACATCTAATCTAATGAATTTATACAATATGGCCTCACGGAGGCTTGAATGCAACAAGGTGCTCCTGCACCATAGGTTCACCTTCATGTTGTATGAAACACTCAGAAACTCCTCATTTTGCTATACTTAGTTCCAATTTGCTATTGTTTGTCATAATAAATTTTATGCTTATTTCCACTCATTTTCATATACTTGAATGCTTCAGAAACATGCATTCTTAGCTCCATAACACTTCATATGCTTCTATTATTTATTAGTGCTCCATTGATGAGGTATTATGTATGCCTATTCACTATCACTCAGTTGATTTTGTATGTGAATCTAGCTCATTGTTCACTAGTAATTTTCATTTCATTGCTTCTTAGACTTGAAAGTTATTAGTGAACAATTTCCTTGATGTTTTGATGACTGAAATCTATTTTACTCTTTCAAGAATGGCTCAAATGAGGATGATACTATATTTCCTCACTCAACCCGCTTTCATGTTTAAGGGGTAGCATGCTGGGCTCTACCCTAGTGGGAGCTCGTTTACTCCACATGATTTTTGTGTCTTCATGAAATGATTCAACTACATAGCTTTTCCTATACCTGCACAAGGAAACAAACAATGTTAGCATAAAATAATCATTATTATGATGTTTCTTTTTATGCTTTTGTCCAACTCCTGTTCTCTCAACTGTTTAATGTATTATCAGCAACATTTTACATTATTGCTGGTGATTCATATAGAGATGTTCATAGTTGGAGCTCTAACAACCCTTCACTTCTCTTACAGTTCGATCGAAGCTCGAGGACAAAGGATGGTGCACCACTTTTGCATCGGCCAATAAGCATCAGACAATGATGATTATGTCCATGCTTATGTGTCTTCCTTTCTTACATCTTCAATAGTGTAGTATGCTTCTCATGATCCATTGTTATAGTCACCTCTACGGCTTGTGTGGAACACTTTAATTTCTTTTCTTATTTTTCCATTATGAAAAGAAATGCATCAAAAATGAAAATTTGTACAATCATTTGTAAATGAAATACTGTAATATGCATAAGTATTATGAAATAAATAAAAGCAATTGTTATGATTTATCATTTGTGTACTCTTTTCTGTATTTCACTTATGCTGCAAAACATTGATCAATAATTCCAAAACTTTGCTCACTAAAACAATTGTATAACTGGAACTTGATAAACCTAGTGCAAACAACAATTTAAGCACACACAAAAATTAATGATACTTTCACTTTGAAATAAATCCAACTAATCAGCTTTTCCAATTGAGCTATAGTGAAAATTGGTAACATTTTGGCAATTTCCGCTAAATGCTTGCTTGCTAAGCATTAGATCAGTTTCCTTCAATACTTCATTGGGCGTGAAGTCAAATCAGCCCCTTCATGTATCACTGTACTAATTTTGCTCAAGGATGATAGCTATTTCACTTGTGGATTATCTTCTAATTGTGATTTTCTTCTAGTCTTAACATCACTTTATACATTTGAATGGTGTGGCTCCCATGGATTATCTTCTAATTTCAATTTTCTTATCTACTCTTGAATGTCTTGTATTTCCTTCTTTTGTAATTTTACTAGTAAGTTGAATCTAGTTTCTATTAAATAATTTTTGTACATAAGAATTAGCAAAAAATATAAAGATTAGTATTGGTTGAAAATTGAAATATTGTCTTATATAGTATTTGAGGTCTTATTCCATTTTACTATGTCATGAAACATAAATTTCATTATGGGTCAAGATTCAGGAGGTAAGGCCTCAAAAATGGGTCCATAAGAATGCATCAACATCTTTGATCTTATTTTACTCTCTTTAATGATAGCATTTTCCCTCTTCAGCACCATATCTAAGTAATTTTGTGGACCTTAAACTCTTTTACCACTCATCTCCTCAGCATCCTTTGGAATTGCTCACTATGCTAGTCAAGAACTTGATGTCTAACTTCGTTTTACTGCTAGGTCAGGCCTTAACTATATAATACTAGTCTATTCTAACACTTGTGGCCGATCTGTACAGATCTATTGGGTTCTAAAGATACTCCAAAAATTATATATTTAGGTCTAAATTCATTTCGTTAATGTTCTTGTGTAGTATTCTACCTTTGGTTCCCTATTAACCATATGTGCCATGATTGGTACAATAACAAGTGGACGTGTTGTAGATTCCATGGGAAGAAAAGGGGTAAGTTCTTTGCTTTGTGATGAGTCCTCAACATCAATATTATGTACTTGCTTATCATGAGGGGTCATTTTGAAAATCTCATAGACATCCACCATGGAATACAACCACCTTCAAGTCCATTAAATGGTGATAAACCTGTCAAATTTATGGAAAATCTGATATGCCAATTCTTGATTATGACACAAGTCAAGAGCTACAACTTACCCAGAAACAAGTTCAATTTGTTGTAATGTGAAAAGTACAAAAACAGTTGCACTATCCACATGCATGTTGTAGTATTTCTTGTACAACAACAAAGTTTTTGTTTAGTGGAGTGTGTTACAAAGCACAAACCTTGTGATTGCAAGCTTATCTTTTACTCTTCTATTAGGGTCAATCCATTACTACCAACCTGGGTTTCATATCCTTTAGGAAGTGAAGTGATAAATGTGTGGGTATGTGCAAACTTTGCTGCCTCTTCAATTTCATCGAAAGTTGCAGATTGTCCATAAATAATGTTCTCCTTAATGCTCAAGCTCAGTAGAGTAGGTTCTTGTGTTACCAATTCAATTTGGCTTCTTAACCATTCAATTTTAAGGCTTTTGATATTCTCACCATCTAGAAGAACTCCTAAAGTAGGATCATTCCTAAATTCAATATTTCCTTACACACTACCCAAAGCATTTCCCTCTTGATTAATGCTTGCAGGTGGCCAAAATATCATCTCATAAAGCCTATGAGTAGAGGTCCTGCCTTGCTCAAATGAGCATACAAGCCATTGGCAATTAATAACTCCTCATGTGTACCCATTTCTACAAGTTGGCCCGCTTCCGTAACAACAATATAGTCAACGTTCCATTTCTACAAGTGATAATGAACCAAGACCAAAGACAAACAAACATATACAAACAAAAATATAGTATGTTTATGATGATGATGCAATGATAACAATGCAATTAGGATCTTATTGCAATGCTGTCATATGAATACTCTTCTAATGATTCTTATATCCTCTTCATCATTTTTGAATGAATAAAGAATGTCCTTAAATACAACAACATAGCACAAAAATCTGCATGAATAATAGGTCAATAATAGGAATTACAAAATTCATTCAAATGTATGTAATAGCATACATTTGAACGAATAATTCTTTTAAAAAAAACATCAAACATTCATCAAAATTTCAACGAACATCTTGCGACGAACCATAAAACTTTCGATGAAGTTTCTATACATGTGATGATATTTTCATCACACTTTTGATGATATTTTCGTCGCATGTACAACAATTTCATCAGAAGTTTTATATTTCATCGCAAGATGTTCGTTGAAATTTCAACAAATGTTTGATGTTATTCTGACACTTTCGAAGATGCAGTTCACATTGTGTTGTGGTTATTTTTCACCGCTAGATGTACGAAGTTGGCATCGATTTTCCAACGAACACTAGTTCTATTTTCCGTGGCGATGATTGACAATGTTGGGTCATGGTTTTGATGTTTAAAAGTTGGTCAAAAAAGCGACGAAAAACTAGTGACGAAAATTATATGAGTGTTTCGTCGGTATTTCGACAATAGTTTGTTGGTATTTTGACAAACATTCATCAGAATTTGGAGTCAAATACATTAGTGTTTTGTCATTCTTCATGGTTAAAATGTTCTTTTGGATAAAAATTTATATCTTTTTCATTCTTTACCTAACTTACATTAATTTTTGCATGATGATTAAACCACATGTAGAGCAATTATATAAAATCAAAATGAAAAGAAAAAGTTCATGTCAATAAAGATCTCTACAAAGCTGCACAACTTCATGTCAATGTTGATAGTGATTATATTGAACTCAATGAGCATGTGCATGATATTCATAGTAGTAGTGGTGTTGAGCTTGAGGTGAGTGCTATGAAACCACAACAGCACTGTCGTCTAAATATGGTAATTCCATTATCTGAGGTTCATGTTCAAAAATTAGCTATGTAGATTAAGAAATATATATATGTATACCTTTCTGATCATCATATAGTTAATTTTTGTTTAATGTGTCAAGTGCATGGTTTTAGATTTCCTATCATCATTTTCTACTTTCTTATAAATATTTATCAAATATTTATCTGTGTTATCAAATGTTTATATCTCAATATAATGCATGCTTAATTTTAAGAAATCACGATAAACCCAAGAATGTATGTTACGTTGATCCGTTTGATGTTGTACTAATGATCTCACCCTCAATATCTATTGTACATGGAGCTCTAATTGAAAGGAACAGATGCAAATAAATATTTTAAAAGTAATATACCCCTTTGCTTATGAAGTGAAATGATGGTTATCCATTTGAAAGAGAACAGAACCTCACTACCGCCACTAAAATATTTGCAAAAATGACATAGTTGAGTTAATGCACTAATATAGATATTATCATTAAAAGATGAATAAAAGGTTCAAGGATCTTTATCATATGTATTGCATCCGGAAACTACGGACCAGATTAGATTATATATATATATGAACATCTTACAGTTCATCAAAATTACATTATATTTTTTTACTATAGATTATCATTTTTTATCATGTTGTTAAATCAATATTTTAACTTCTAGCATGTTGTAGCTTGTTCACATATGTAATATTTTTTATTTTCTTTTATATTTTAATTCAAATTTAATAATATGCTTATTTCTACAGTATACAATTTATGGTATTTAATAAATTATTCATATCATATAATTTGGTACTATCAAAGGTTGTTTTGTTGGTCAGTCTGATTTAGAATATTGTCTAGATATGTTGTAGCCAAAATAAACATAGGTAAAACTTCTTACATTGAAGTATAATCATTTTTCAATATAACTTACTATATTTTTGTTTCATATGTAAATCTATATGCAATGTAACATGATCTGTGAAGCAACATCCTTTTTGTTGGATGTTTTGAAGCCTAATTTGCTAGAACATGCACATCTTCAAACTAAGGCAAGTTGTTAATATGATCATGAAGCAACTAGCTTTTAAATTTTCTCAGACCTAGATTAAAACGTGCTTATGTGCAAAGTTCAACAAGAGTGAAAATGAACTATTTATACATTGTTGATTGTAGAAATTATTGTGATTTTAGCTTTATTGATTTTATTTGTTCTTCAGGTTCTGGAGACTAATTTGGCCACTTTCCCCAACATTGCTGATGCAATCTTGGCAGATGGGATTTTTAGTCACTATGATTGTCCTTGTATTACACAATTGTGCAAGAAAGTTGGTTTATATATGTGTGCGCTTCAGGTAGGTGATTCCTTGGGATGCATTTAGGCTTTAACTTAGATCTAATGTCAAGTATGAAGCATTGTCTATGTTAATTGTTGTAGAAATCTTTAAATTTTCTACATATTTCCTTATGTCAAATAGTTTCTTAGGAAATATTTTGTTCATCACTAATATTGTAAATTTTGGGTACAACACTATACAGAGTTTCCCGATATTAAATGTGTCATTGTCAACACCCATGCTATCAAGCCACTAGTCTATGAAACATGATGTGCTCTTGAAATTGAATAGAAACTACCAATTCCCTTACTAATTATAGTATTTGTCAAACCCTTTTTGAGTTCTTTGGGACCCTAGAGAGTGGGCATTGGAGTGCATGAAAGATCTCCTTCTTTTAAATCTAAGGGGAAATCTCCAAATAATTGTCTAGGTAAAAATTGTACACCTTTTATTTATTTCAAATTAATAATGTTGGCTCTAGATGACATTGACAATTTCTCTCTTATTTTTGTTGTTAACTTCTTTCATGTCACACAGGCTACCAAGGAATATTCTGAATAATTAGGTGTTGATTCTTACATCAAGTTGTCTAAACAGTTCAAGTCTTATGAAGGGCTATATTTCTTCTTGGATGCATATTTGAGCTCTAGGTGATTTAACTTTAGATTGTCACTTGTATCATTTTTCCACTGATATTCTTTGATCAATTTGAGGAGGTAATTTTGTAGTAGTTTGGGAACATTGTACTTATATGGTAAACTATATTTTCAATTTCATTGTCAGTGAGGATCCTGACATTCACTTCAAATACATTGAAGCAACAACCAAAACTGGACAAATCAAGGAGGTGGAACATGTAACCAAAGAGTCAAACTTCTATGATGTTGAAAGACAAAGAACTTTCTTATGGAAGCAAGACTTTTAGATGCTCACACATTGATAAATGTTTGTGATCAGTTTGGATTTGTACTAGATCTTACCCATTACTTATATTCAAACAATTTTTTGTGATACATTGAAGGCTATGCCCAAAAGGTAGGTCCTCATATTGAACACTTCTTTTTTCCTCCATGTTTTGTGCCAAATAAAACCTTATATATCTTCAAGTTGCAGGTCACTAATTTCAAGAATCTTTAGTTTCTAAAAAGAGTTCTATAAATAGACCATACTTATCATGTTAATAATAATGTCTGAAAGATTGTCATGTGTACCAAAATATTTTATGCATGCCAGGTGAAATTTATTGTTGGTACCATATCTTTTTAACAATGGAGAACTAATATAAACTTAAAGTCCATTCATATTTATTGGAAAAGGGCTAATATAATAGATATTGGTTACAATATCAACCTTTATCATTTTTATTGTGTGGGTTCCACACATGCATTTAAAGAACAATTTTTTTTACTCTTTTCTAACTGTTGATTGGGGGGAGTGAAAGGGAGAGGGAAGGGGAGATGGAGAGAGGGAGGGATAGAGAGAATGATAGGGAGGGGGATAGGGTGAGGTAGAGGGGAGGGCAAGGGGGAGCAGGAGGGGGAGGGAGTGGGAGTGGGAGTGTGAGTGGGAGGGGGAGAGGGAGAGGGAGAGGGAGAGGTGGAGAGAGATGGAGAGGGACAGTGGGAGAGAGGGGGAGGGATACGAAGAGGGTGAGAGATGGGGAGGGAGAGAAGGGCTGAGAGGGGAAGAGATACTAGGAGAGGGAGAGAGAGAGGGAGTGGGAGTGGCAGAGGGAGAGGTGGAGAGGGAGATGGAGAGGGAGTGGGAGTGGTAGTGGGAGGGAGGGGGAGAGAGGGTGGTGAGAGGTAGGAGAGGGGGAGGGGGAGGGGGAGGGGGAGTTGGATTTAGAGTGGGAGAGGGGAAGGGGGAGAGGGAATGGGAGAAGGAGTGGGAGAGGGTGAGGGTGAGGTTATTGGAAAGGGAGTGAGAGTGATAGTAAGGGGGGATAGAGGGGGAGAGATAGAGGGGAGAGAGGGAGATGGGGGTAGAGAGGGGGATAGAGAGAGAGTGGGAGTGGGAGTGGGAGAGGGAGAGAGGGGGGAGAGGGAAAAGAGAGAGGGGGGAGAGGGAGAAGGAGAGAGGGAATGGAGGGGGAGAGGGATGGAGAGAGGGAGAGGGTGAGGGAGAGAGAGAGGGGAGAGGGGAGGGAGAGAAAGGAGCTGGAGTGGGAGTTACAGGGGATGGAGAGAGGGGGAGAGAGAGGGGGGGAGGGAGGGGAGAGAGGGAGAGGGGGACATTGAGAGCGAGAGGGGAGGGAGATGTGGTGGGAGGAGTGGAGTGGGAGGAGGGATGGAGGGAGAGGGATAGGGGAGGAGAGACGGGAGGGGGAGGGAGAGGGGAGAGATTGGGAGGGGACCTGGGAGAGTGGGGGAGAGATTGGGAGGGGATGGAGAGGCTGAGAGGGTTGAGGGATGAGGGATGAGGGTTTAAGGGTTGAGTGTTGAGGGATTATATTCTAAGGTATATAGTTGAGAGAGTAGGGTTGAGGGTTGATGGTTCAGGGTTTAAGGGTTTAAGGGTTTAGGTTTTAAGGCTTGAGGGTTGAGGGTTTAAGTGTGGAGGGGAGAGGGTTGATGGATTAGAGTCTAGGGTATAGAGTTGAGGGATTAGGTTGAAGGTTGAGGGTTTAAGGGTAGAGGGTCTGAGGTTATAAGGATTGAAGTTCTCTACCTCTCCATCCCTCCTTAGCCGAGCTATGTCTCTCACTCCTTGTCTCATTACTACTTCTCTAGGTCTCTCCCACTCTTCTCTCTTATCCTTTTCATTATCAGTAAATCTCATTAAACCTCTCCCTCCATACCTTGCTACTTTGTTAGATCTCTCCCACTCTTCTCTCTCCCCTCATTAGGTCTCTGTGTAGGGCCAAGGATTTCACAATTACAAATTTTCTATATAGCACATTTGGCACTTGCCAAATTGCAAAGCCTCAAAACATCGCATTTGGTGCTTGCCAAATTGAAAGATTGTTATGCAACACATTTGGCACTCACTAAATATGGTAAGAACCAAAAATAGTAAAAGAGGGAGTTGACCCATGATACAGGCCCACAATTCACTACCTCTATCTAGTTTTGCACTTTTTTTGACAAGAAAATGCCTTTTATGTAGTTGACTTGTTGTGGCACCATATTATGCTTGATCCATCACATTTTGAGCACCAATTTGCTTGCTAGACAATGTAGAATAACATAATTTGAATTTTCTACATCATATTTTATTATCTCAGGTAATATATTCATTTTTGTAGAATTGAAATGCTTATATTTAGTTTTTTTGTTTATTTTTTTACAATATAGACCATTCCTTTCATAATTTTATTAATCATAATAGTTTTAAATAGAATTCAACATTGAATAAGATAGAAGTAGCATAAAAAATGTTAAATTTTTAGGAGTTTGAAGAAAAAATGAAAAATCATGACATAATTTAGATGAATTATTGTAAACTTATATAGAGGATTTCAAATTAACACAAAAATGTTTATGTATCCCATTTTCATTTCTTATAGTACTCCATTTCCATTGTGGTTAGTGGAATTCACTCTTTTTCATTTGATTTTTTAGAAAATGATCTAAAAACAAACAAATTGATTCACTCTACATTGGCTAGAATGTACGTGGATTGGAAATATCAAAATGATTAAGAACACTATATTTATCATAGAAACCACCACTACAATGAAGAATTAAGAACATTGTATTTATCCTAGAAACCCTCTTAAGAGACAAAATATAGACTGTGGTAGTGGAAAAAATAGGCTGTGGTAGTTGCAATTTCCTACTACCTATATTATGTAGCAAATTGTCATATTCAATGAGTGTACAAATGGTTGGCTACAATCTGCCTCTTGTTCCATTTGATAAGACATTCTTAGTGGATGTAATGCTCACCCCTCCCTCTATTAGCTACATATTTTACTTTTCTTGTCACATAGATCGATTGTGTTTCATTTTCCTTTTCTTTTAAGTTGCAATTTCCTACTACCTATATTATGTAGCAAACTATCGCATTCAATGAGTTTACAAATGATTGGATACAATATGCCCCTTGTTGGACCATTCAATAAGACCTTGGCTATGGATGTAATATGCCCCTTTCTCCATTAGTTGTATATTTTCCTTTGTTATTGTGCATATTTCTATGAGTTTTCCAAGGTCATATTGCATAACTAATAAGTAGGAGTAGCTGCCAATTACATTTGGTTGTAAAATGATTTGGTAGACATGTATGAAAAATTTGGTAGCATAGACAAGGAAGTGAACTGTTTAAAAAAAATGGCTCAAAGAAATATGGTCTCATGGCGATGGAATGTCATGACAAGCCATAGCCATTCCATCACCATGAGACCACATTTCTTTAAGGTATTTTTTAAACAGTTCACTACCTTGTCTATGCTAAATTTTTCATACATGTCTACCAAAGCATTTTATCTTGCTGCTATGGCTAATAGCCTAAAAATAGGTGCTTTCAAACAAGCTATAGATTTTTGTAGTTTATATTCATATCATTTATTACATTGCATTGCACATCTTTCAAACTAAAAGCATTATTTCACATTGCATAACTAATAAGTAGGAGCAGCTGCCAATTGAATTTGGTTGTAAAAAATAGATTTTTGTAGTTTATATTCATATCACTAATTACATTGCATTGCACATATTTCAAACTCAAAGCATTACTTCAAATTGCATAACTAATAAGTAGGAGCAACTTCCAATTGCATTTGGTTGTAAAAAATATTTTTTTGTAGTTGATATTCATATCATTGATTACATTGCATTGCACATCTTTCAAACTTGAAGCATTACTTCACATTGCATAACTAATAATTAGCAACAACTACCAATTGCATTTGGTTGTAAAATACTTTGGAAGAAATGAATAAAAAATGTGGTAGCATAGACAAGGGAATGAACTATTTGAAAAATTCCTCAAAGAAATGTGGTCTCATGGTGATGGAATGCCATGATAATGTCTATGTATTGTCATGGCATTCCATCACCATGAGACCACATTCTTTGAGGCTTTTTTCCAAGCAATTCACTGCCTTGTCTATGCTACTACATTTTCCATACATGTCTACCAAAGCATTTTATCTTGCTGCTATGGCTAAAAGCCTAAAACAGGTGCTTTCGAACAAGGTATAGATTTTTGTAGTTTATATTCATATCATTGATTACATTGCATTGCACATATTTCAAACTCAAATTATTACTTCAAATTGCATAACTCATAAGTAGGAGAAATTTCCAATTGCATTTTTTTGTAAGAAATATATTTTTGTAGTTTATATTCATATCACTTATTACATTGCATTGCACATCTTTCAAACTGAAAGCATTACTTCACATTGCATAACTAATAAGCATGAGCAACTACCAATTGCATTTAGATGTAAAAAATAGATTTTGTAGTTTATATTCATATCACTGATTACATTGCATTGCACATCTTTCAAACTCAAAGCATTACTTTACATTGCATAGCTGATTGTTATCACCAAATAATGCACCCTTACTGAGTTGCAAAACTCAACCTACTAGTGAAACATGGGATAACTCTCCTGATTGTGGCCTCAAGATGTGAGAGTTAACCTCTAGAGTGAGATGGTTCTCTTGTTGTTCACCTATCCTAACTTAAACTACTATTTTTGTTGGTGGAAAAGGATAGAAGGATGACATGAATTAAAACTACCTATATGGGTGATGCACCTAAATGTTTACAACTTGCTTATGTTGTTTTGACATATAATATCTTAGTTATTCAACTAATTTTCACACAACTCAAAGGTCTAAGATGCTAATGCATAAGTATTTCACAAATAAATTTCAATGTTTACATATTTAAGAAGGAAAAATGAGTATGTTTTCACAAATTAATAGTGTAAATCTCAACTACATAACTTTTGACTTGTATAAGACATGTTTTCAGTTTAAAAGGTGCTTGAATGAGACAACATATTGAAGGATTTACACATAAAAATCATAGAAATATGCATCAATCATCTACATACACACAAGAAAATAGTTATTGACAAAGCAATAATCACTAAATTTCATTGAAAAAGTGTTCTTGCAGCTTGCATAAGTCTGAAATATGCTTCTTTCTTTGAAAATGCGTTACAAAGTTTTTTATTTTCAATCTCAAGACTGAAAATTTGAGTTACAATGTCACTATGACCAAAAAGAAACTTTAGTCAACTTTACAATGCTTTGCCAAAATGAAAAGAATTGTCTAAGGATGAAACAAGTTGTACTATTTAGAAAACAAGCCATTACTAGTTCTTAGTAACCTTTTGCAATTAACATGTGACATGTGTCATAGCTGTTTGAAAATGTCAAAGTTCTCCTTAAGCGTTGAAAATTATTATTCTGTTGTGACTTTGCGTAAAGGCTCCAAAGGTGGCATAGAAGATAGGTACAATTAGTTGTTCTGATCTCCTTTAATGAACATGCTCCTTAGAATGTTCCTAAATACCCTCAACCTGTTGTCCAGGTCACCAAACTACCTCAACTACTTTGTGCATAATAATAAGACATGTGTGCAATTGTCTTTGACTACTCATAAAGACCTCTAAACTGATCAACAACTTCCTAGATGCCTGAAATTGATCCTTTATTTACCAATAAATATTTTAAACTACTGCCACCTCCCTTCTTTAAAATTTTAAACATGTGTAAGAAAGTTTGAAATAGTCAAAACCCTTAAGGAGGCATATAAGGTCTTTTAGAGGTAAAAAATCCATATTTGTTTTATTTGTCTTCATTTCTTTTATTAAATATTTCAACCCAAAGTCTTCTTTGATTGAATTCAATTGCTATCATCGAGGTCTACCATTGGTTTAACTCTAAAACTCTACCCTCTATCCCATAGTCAATCATCACTATCTTCATGGTTACTTCCCTATGAATGATCATTTAGAAGTTTTCATGCATAGTAAGACTCTTTAGGCTTAATGCACGGTAAAAAAATTTCCATGCTCTGTCCTTTTATTGCATTAGCCTTTTGGCATGAATGCCATGATAGGGAAATTGTCCTTTGGTTATTTTATTGTATCTAACCATTCTTAAAATTTTAAAGTGCCTTTAATCTCATTTCAAATCTCTCCCTTTCATGATTGTCCACCTTTGACCATACTGTTATTCTAACCCTGTCAGTGTCTTTCATGGACTAAATTAAAACCTGTAGCTTTTCACTATGCTTTCTAAGTCACTTATGGATTATCCTCATATTTCCTTATTGACCTCTCCATGCACAAAAATCCCTTTGACACATGGTATGATCTACTGCCAAAACCTTCAATTGAAGAGATTCATTAATGGACAAACACAGGTAAGGATCATGTATGCCTTGAGACCACAAAATCAAAAAGTCAAGCTCTTATAGTCTTGCATGAAATGTCATGATTAGTGCTCCTTTCATTATGGTTGTTCAATGTTAATTCAATCAATTTGAGACTGTGATTGCTTTTATACCCTTTTGCTATTACTACACCAATTGACACTGGATTGACCTTACTGTTATCAATCATCCCTTTCAAATCTTTCACATAACATATGGATTATCAATGAAAGTTAGTCAAATGTACTATTGGATGAATGTCTTCCTAGCATCATCAAGGAATATTGACTACATAGGATCAACAACAAACCTCTCCAAATTTAGAATGAGATCCATGGAGTAGATAGGCTACAAGTGGTCTTGTACATGACAGGAATTGAAAATTCTCTCACTAAAACCAGGGATAAGATTCACTGCATCAGCCAAGGAGGTGGCTTGATTCATAATATTTTCAAAGGAAAGACTAATTCCTTCATAAGAGTTACCAATATTTAAGTTGATATAATTTGATAAAGCTTGTGTACATGTATTACCTTTCTTTCTCTTTCACTCATTGTCATTATTTCCCTTGAACTACCCTGCAAAACTGTGGTCTATTATTTATTTGCATAGGATTGTCCCACCCTATGATTGTACAAACATTGTGATGCACTCACTCTTCATCAATCTATACACAATTCACTCAAGTCACTTTTCATTTTGCAAAAAACCTATGAAAACTCTTTATAACCCTACTCATCCTTGTAGTTCTTTTAATAACCGCTCTTTAGTGTGGCCCTTTTGAAGAAACCACTATCATGCAATATGTCTTATATCAAGACTATCACCTGTAGTCATTTGATTGCCCTATAGTAAAGATCATACCTATTGTGAAATGATAGTCATTTCTTTACTTCTCTTGACAATGTAAACAAGGGTTTTCCAATTCAACATTCACCTTGAAAAATGAAAAATGACACAAGCTCTTTCAAATCAGAAGATTACTCCATAAGATAGCTATAGAACCATTCTAGATTGATAGTTCATAGGTTAGTTTTGAGAACGTTTCAACAAGGGTTATAATATTAATGGCCTCAATCAACCATATTCATGAGTACTTCTCTTTGTCCACTATGTGAATATGATTGTTGATTGTCCCGAGTTCTTATTTCTTATGTTCTACTGAACTGCCCTTTGATGCATATGGTAACTTGACCTTTGACTATGCACTTGCAAAACCTCTCACTTATCTTTAGTCCAGACAAGGATAATCTCATTAGGGTCATTTGACCATGTATTAAGAATGTTGACTATCATATGACTTTGCTTTGCACTATCCTATATTTTTATACACAAACTTCATGATAATTTTTAACTTGAGAGTGATGAAAATATATCACATGCCTAATGTCCCTTCCATCTAACTATCCTCTCATCAATTTTAATGTTGTCATAAAATTAACAAAGGATTGTGATAGTTTCTCATCCCATCTGATTTTCTTCTTGAAAGACTATAATGTTTGCTACTTGATTTCCCTATTAAGTTTTAATTCTTTGTCTTTTCATGGTTATAATAGTCACATGACTATCCTTTAACTAATGCATGCACAAAACTCTATGCTTTAGGTCACTATTCATTATCAAGATTTTCATGGCCACTATCATGTTTCTCAGCTCTACCCTTCATATGTTCTAGTGCCTCTTTGTTAGGTTATTGGCACTTTATTGGAATGACTATAGCTTTATGACTATAACTACTCCTTTCTATTGTGTTTTCTTCTACCATAGTCATGAGAAATATGATTGTCATTTAGCCATAAGATTACCATATTCACTATAGTCCTTCAGGTAAGTGACTATCCTCATGGAAAGTTTTTCCCTCAACTACTATCCATATTTTAGCTATGTCTATGAACTCTCTTCATAGGTTTGTTCATGGCATGAACAAAGGAATAATGACACTACTAAATCCTTCTCATAGTCACCTTAGAAAACAAGTCTTTAGATCTTCATTTCCCACATGGGGAAATCATTGATAACACCATCTTAACCATATCTATAAAACCTCCACACAGTACCTAGAGGCTCCAAACTTGACATGGTTTGATTGACCTTTATTTTACTATCATTCATATACACAATCATAAATGAATTTCATACAATAGATGGTAGTTATTAACCTTACCTAACAAGGTTATTGAAAGCTACTGCCTCCTTGTTCTCCATCCCTCAACATCCCTCAACACTTTGTTAGGACTGTGAACTATCCTTGTTCAAAACAATTGTCATTAAGTATTTTTCAAAACCTTTATTAAAGCATTCCTTGGTTAGATTTTTCTTTATTAGTTCACTAACCTCTATGCTTCTTATGTCAACACCAAAAAGCACTATCCTAACCATTGAATGGATACCTTTTGACTCACCTAAATGACTGAAACTTCTCTGAACCATCCTTATAAACCTGCCATACATTATCTGATATTAAATGGTTGGCTGAGGACAAAAATACATATCTGCCTTTCTTAACTGCAAAGTTACTATCTTCAGTGGTTATCATGCCTATGTTTTGTTCCTTGATTTTCCAATACCCTTCCAAGGGACATATACACTGTCATCCATAACTAGTAAGGCTTCATTGACACTTCAACAATAAGACCATTGTGCTATCATATTGGTTGCACTAGACTCCTAGAGTATTATATGACTAGCTCTTGTTCATGCACTCATATATCTCCCAACACTATTGATGGATTATCATTACATGTTGCCTCAAAGATATCTCTAAGTCTGTCTTTTGCTACAAGCTATCATGACTATATATTGAAGACTACTGTCTTTAACCTCTTCTTCATATATTGTTGCCTTCCTTATGCATAGGATGTCTAGAACTTCAATGAAATGTTTTGGAATGAATATGACAAGTTTGACTATGCATCTCTACTTAGTAAAACCAACATACTACCTCCCACACTACCATCAAAATAAAATAATGACTATTTTTCTAATGCAATTGCCCATGTAAATAATGAGATACTTTGCATTATCATTGTGAAGAACGTGGAAACATAAAACAATTAACACTTTTGCAAGGATATTTCCTTCATGTAACCCTAAGACTTTTAAGAGCTTCCTTATGCTCCAGCTTTTAAAATAAGACTTTAAAAACTCACAACTTCGAACATACTTGTCAAGATGAGAAAACAACCATGTAGGATTTGCAACATGGGTGAAAATCCCCTGAAATCTCTCCAACTTCCCTACAATGTGTCATACTCTTTACTCATCATTTGCAACGTACCATACCTTGTTGTTTGGTCCTGCAACGTGGGTGAAACTAGACTTGAAAACATTATTGGTCTCATGCCAAATATAGTGAATGGCCTCCTTATACTTCTACAACATGCCCATATTCTCCACTCCTCATTCTCCATGGTTTCTTCTAGCACCATAAAGACCAAAACCTAGAAAGACCCTTTTTTCTACATGAAGAAGAAAAGAATGAAACTCCTTCAACCTTTTTTGGCACTCAAGGACTTAGTCTTTACCCCTATTTTCCATCTTTCCAAACTCTTAATTATCAAAATTCATTTTAGCTTTTCTCAGCTTTTATAAAACACCTTTTAAACAAATATAACAATGTCTTTGATAAAAATGCTTTCCAAAGAAAAAATTTCAACACTAATAACTAGGAATAGTTTCCAATTGCATTTGGTTGTAAAATTCTTTCGTAGACATGTATGAAAAATGTGGTAGCATAGACAAGGCAATGCACTATCTGAAAAATTTCCTTAAAAAATGTGGCCTCATGGTGATGGAATTCCATGACAAGCCAATCATGGAATTCCATCACCATGAGACCACATTTCTTTAAGGCACTTTTCTGAACAATTCATTGCCTTGTCTATGCTACCACATTTTGCATACATGTCTACCAAATAAATTTATCTTGTTGCTATGGCTAAAATCCTAAAATAGGTGCTTTCAAACAAGCTATAGATTTTTGTAGTTTATATTCATATTGCTCATTACATTGCATTGCACATCTTTCAAACTCAAATCATTACTTCACATTGCATTTAACTAATAACTAGGAGCAGCTGCCAATTGCATTTGGTTGTAAAAAATAGATTTTTGTAGTTGATATTCATATCTCTAATTACATTAAATTGCACATCTTTCAAACTAAAAGAATTACTTCACATTCCATAACTAATAACTAGGAGTAGCTGCCAATTGCATTTGGTTGTAAAATGCTTTGGTAGACATTTATGAAAAATTTGGTAGCATAGACAAGGCAATGAACTGTTTGGAAAAATACTTCTAGGAAATGTGGTCTCATGGTGACCACATTTCTTTTAGACATTTTTTCAAACAGTTCATTTCCTTTTCTATGCTACCACATTTTTCATACATGTCTACCAAAGCATTTTATCTTGTTGTTATGACTAAAAGCCTAAAATAGGTTCTTTCAAACAAGATATAGATTTTGGTAGTTTATATTCATATTGCTGATTACATTGCATTGCACATCTTTCAAACTCAAAGCATTACTTCACATTGCATAACTAATAGGTAGGAGGAGTTGCCAATTGCATTTGGTTGTAAAAAATAGATTCTTATAGTTTATATTCATATCACATTACATTGCATTGCGAATCTTTCAAACTCAAAGCATTACTTCACATTGCATTTGGTTGTAAAAAATAGATTTTTGTAGTTTATATTCATATCATTTATTACATTGCATTGCACATCTTTCAAACTCACAGCTACTTCACATTGAATAACTAATAACTAGGAGCAACTGCCAATTACATTGGGTTGTAAAAAATAGATTTTTATAGTTTATATTCATATCACTAATTACATTGCATTGTGAATCTTTCAAACTCAAATCATTACTTCACATTGCATAACTAATAACTAGGAGTAGCTGCCAATTGTATTTGGTTGTAAAATGCTTTGGTAGACATGTATGAAAATGTGGTAGCATAGACAAGGCAATGAACTTTTTGGAGAAATACTTCTAGGAAATGTGGTCTCATGGTGATGGAATGCCATGACAAGCCATAAAAATTGGATTATCATGGCATTCCATCACCATGAGACCACATTTATTTGAGTCATTTTTCCAAACAGTTCATTGCCTTGTTTGTTCTACCACATTTTTCATACATGTCTACCAAAGCATTTCATCTTCTTGCTATGGCTAAATGCCTAAAACAACTTCTTTCGAACAAGCTATAGATTTTTGTAATTTATAATCATATCGTTGATTACATTGCATTACACATCTTTCAAACTAAAAGCATTAATTCACATTGTATAACTAATAACTATGAACAATTTTTGATTGCAATTGTTTGATAAAATGGTTTGGTAGACATGTATGAAAATTGTGGTAGCATAGACAAGGTAGTGAATTGTTTGAAAAAATGCCTCAAAGAAATGTGGTCTCATGGTGAGGGAAGGCTTGTCACGACATTCCATCACCATGAGACCACATTTATTTGAGGCATTTTTTTAAACAGTTCATTGCCTTGTCTATGCTACCACATTTTTTATACATTTCTACCAAACCATTTTATCTTGCTGCTATGGCTATAATCCTAAAACAGGTGCTTTTGAGCAAGCTATGGATGCCTAGAAAAATAGGTTCTTTTATTTGAATGTTGCACAAAACTCCTATGATGTGTTTAGTGTACTCATTATGCAACATGATTGAGTGGCATTGATTCTTTTGCATGGTGATTACATACAAAAGTTTTGATGCAACCTTAAAACAAAACCCATGCAACTCAATTACATATATACCATTAAAACCTTCAAACAAACTCCATACAACTCAATACTATTGAACTATGATGCATGAACAAACTCATTATACACACCATAAGAGTTTGATGCAACCCTCAAACAAAACCCACACAACTAGATGACATTTAAATGTCATTATACAACAATCATGATAAAAAAAATAAGACATGACTCAACCATGATGCATGAACAAACACTATATGCACACCATGTGAGTGTGATACAACCATTAAACAAACCAAATAAAACTCCATGACATGCATGTTATTTGACCCTCCACATAAAATTTGTATCATCATAATTTACAACAATGAATGTTGCTAGCCATAATGCATGAATAAGTACTCTAGGCATACCATATGGGCTTGATGCACACTACTCATAATGCACACTTCACACAAAAGCAATAAAACTCATAGGATATTGTCATATATGTTAATCAACCTTGACCCACACCAAACTTCAAATAAAACCTATACAATTCAATGACATACATGTCATTAGTACCTTCAAATGAAGCCTATCATACAACTCTATCTATGTCACTACATCCTTCATACAAAATCCATACAATCATGTAGGAATCAATTGCACTCAACTATGATGTATAAACAAGAACACCAAGCATTCCATACAAATGTAGGCCCCCTCTACAATAAGCTCCCTCGAATTTTGATATCTCTGAGCGATTTTCCTATTGTGTCAAGATTTCAGTTGATGGAAAAAGCATCAAATGCATGCAGTGTAAAGTTGCAAGGTGGTGTAGCTTTCATTTTGTTTGTCATGTGAACAAATCGACAACTCCAAAAAATTTGTATGGGTAGGTTTATGCTAGGCAAGGTCCTCTTTCACACCCAAACATGTAAGAGTGGTCCGAGCTACAATGCACTAATGATATCTCTTAAGAGACCAAAGTGCATAAAAGCAACAAACTTTGAAAATTTGTTACTCGAAAACAATGGAACTTAGAAAAATTTCATCTAAAGGTATGAGATCATGTAGTTCCCCTCTACAATAACCTCTCTTGGTTTTTGATATCTCTAAGATGTTTTCCTGTGGTGTCGAGATTTTAGTTGATGAAAAAACCATCAAATGCACACTAGTAGAATTTGGCAAATAAATGACTACATGACTAAAAAATTTAGTCACAACAACTAAAAATGACTAAATTCTATTTTTTTGCAACTCAGCTATAAATGAGTAAATAAATGACTAACTTGGTCGTCAACCAAAAAATTATTTAGTCATACAAATAAAAATGACTAATAGTCAGTCACACAAATAAAAGTGGGTAATTAAAAAAATATATTTTGAATTGAAGAATTATTGGCGGGATGCTAATCATTTCCTCTGCATTAGTACAATTGAGAAATTATTGGAAAGATGCAAATATTTCTTCCATTTTACTTTCGTTAGTTTGAGATCCAAAGGCCTCACAAAGGAATGTAAGCTTGAATTGATATCTTTAGTACAAAAAATCCTTCATCTTGTTCTCGTTAGATGCTCATTAATGAACGAGTTTTCCATGTATGAAGAGGATTAGGGTTTGAAGCTCGAGCCTTTTTGCAGGTGTTTGATGGAGAGTAGAGGACTTCTTCAGAAAGTATAACTTTAGGACACAAGGATATCGGTAATGTAGTATGACTCAGTTAGACTTTTTCCTGTATTTTGGTGTTTTTTGAGCTTATATTGAGAAGCCCTATAAAGCTTCCAAATGTAAGGGTTTTTTTTTAAAATTTCATGTAAAAGTTCCAACATTATGCAAACTATAGTCCTTGGGTTAGCATTTGAGTTCCAATAATTAAGGTTTCAATAGGCTTATTCTAGAATCCCTGGAAAACCTTCAATATTATGTTATGAAAATGCAGCCCTACGCATAATTGAGGGCATTTTTCATATAGACACTATATGGCTAATGTTATTATATTTTAAGACAACACTATACTACACTGTACCAAAAATAAATTTTAAGTATACAAATAGGACATGTTTTAAATAATTTTAAAGGGAAAAAGACTCCTTGAAACCATTTTTAAAAGATTCTTTATGATTCTTAACCCCACTCGCCTACTCCTTCCATGTTGGATGCTAGTTCTTCTCTTTGACATAATTGCCCCTTCATAATTATTGTCCTTTATCTTTTTGAAGGCATTCACTTAATTGTCCCTAAAGGTTTATCCTTTGAGATTTGTTGGTTGCACATATTCTCAATATCCTTCCTTCTTTCCCTTTTCCACTGTCATAAGATAGTTCCATAGAGACTACCATATAGGATTCACAGTGCTTAACCATTGTCATTGCAACAAGAGTGTATTCCTTTGTGTAGAGGATTTATGGTATTTACATTTAATGCACAAGGTTCTTATGCACATACCCCTGCACTATATGTTGTTGACTGTCTCTGAGATTAGTATATTGCATACTAGCATTTTTCAAGGATATACTCACTTTGGAAGGACAATCATTTGAAACCTTTGACCATGGAATCACTACCAGTATGATTGTCACTTATTTATTTTACATAGTGAGTTTTAATCACTTCCCTTTCCCATGATGAAGTTTGAACTTTATGGTCTAGAGGTCATGTCTATTATCTTCACAAAATTGCCTTTACTTTTTAGTGGACTGTCCTATATTCACCTGGTTCTATGGTCTTCAACACCTTTTATACCTTTGTCTCTTTATACCCACAAGATTTCTTCTTCACAATGTACTATTATGGACTCTTTGTTCTACAAACTATCATTTTCAACTTCACATTCCATATTCATATATTGACTACCCTTGAAAATGTTATAGGTATATTTGGTGACTATTTTGGAATTTGATGCCATCACTGTCCATTGTTTCCACTCTATCACTCAACCTCTTGTTGATCTTTGTCTTTTCACTATTACAGCTGCCTTTTGATGGTGCCTTTGTCATGCCTTTTTGGATTGTCTTCACCATGACCATTGATTTTTCTCAACTTGGAATTGATGACTATCATAGAGATTGCTCCATAGTGTGATGTCACTACATTCTTTCCTTTAGAATTTATACTATCAGTTTCTACTTTGTAGTCCATAACATGGTTTCCCTTTGAATGACTACTCTTCTATTGTCCATGCCAAAACCTTGATTGTGACAATCATCTAGTTGTCTTGGCATGATCTTGCATGTGTCTTCAAAACTCATTTGGTTTGCCACCAGGTATCACTAAGCACAGAAGCACAAAGACATTAAATGCCTTCTTCACAAATCCATGGTTGTCCCTTAATTGCTACTATATTGAAATGCTACAGTTAATTCAGATGAATAGAATCAAACACACAATATTTTAATATGGGTACCTAAAAATAATCAACAGAAGATTGTATTCTAATTTAATCATGTTAGTATTCACAGAGAGGGAAACTTATTGAATCCTATGAAACAACATGAGTATTCATGTTCCCACAAACAAAAAGAAAAGTACTCAATAAGAAAAGAGAAAACATAGATGCCCCACCTACAATAGATTGTATCCAACATAATAATTGAATGTTTTCTATGATTTTCTTACTGCTACAATCAGATTGAACAATATGTAAATGATATGATACCAGCTTTTAATATGCCCACCAACCTATGAACATATGTTTAGAAAAGATGATATTAATTTGACCCCCAATGAGAAGGATGTAGTTTAACAAATTTATATAGTGGGTATTTTTCTGATAATGATTTGCAACAAGTTGTGTCACTATCATTGAGGTTCTCAGCTTTTGTTCAGACAAATTGAAAGATATATTCTGATCACAATTTATGTATCCTCAATCTAGTTATCTTTTTCATTTTGTTTGATACAACCTAACATTCAATTGTTCTGCTTTACTTAAGCCAATGACAAATTGTAATAGAACAAGGTGATGCAACCATTACCAACATCCCTTGGAATGCTTCACAAGTTGCTTAATAAGTTGAGAAGCCCATACAATAGCAAACACTTTACAAGTTCTCTATCTCTTTTATTTCTTTAAAATGATGCATAACAATTATATTTAATAGTAACTTACAGATGTTTATTTAAAATTACAAGGAAATATACACTTAAAGAGTTGTAGTAGGCACAAAAAACATCTGAATTCTCATTGATGAAGAACTCCCATAGGCTGGGAGATTTTTAGTTATTATTGTCTATGAGATGATTTTCTAAGATTTAGTTGTGTTGTTGTAAGTTAATTTTTATCTTATGAATGGTGGTTTCTAATAAATCATCGTATTTGATTTGCATAGTGTTTAGAATGATGAAATATAGGGAATTTGGTAATAGAGTATATTCTAATATTAATCTTGTGAATAAGAGAGAACAAAGTAGAAAAACAAGATTTAAACACAAGATTAAATATTTATTTTATATCTAATTGTACTTTTTTTTAACTAAAGAAGCATTTGCATCTTAGTAGAAAGGCGTAAAAAAGGCCTCTTAATACATTTTGTTGCACACTATGAGTGTGGATATGCTCACAATTTGGATGTGGAATTACATAGCTATGTGGTTTCTCACTCAAGAAGCATAACTTTGCATTTATGGATTGTATGAAAATAGCCTAAAAGAGGTTTCATTTGTGGATAATTTGTATAATTGATCAATATTTAAGATCGGATTTGTAGATCAAGGAATAGGATTAAATGAGAGCTTTGAAGTCATGAGAGGCTACCAAGTAGTACCTTACAATCACTATCACTTTAGCTTCGTTTCTTGTATCATCTTGTTTGAAGGTCAACTTAATACCAACAAGATAGATTTTCACCACTGCTAACATGCGCAGACCAACCAAAATGCAATGTACATACCATTCTCATGTGTTATGGAAAATATTGGAATATTCATAGTTAACATCTGACAACATGGACAAGTATATACAAAAGAAAAATGGAGCACATTCCTTTCACTATCATGAACCTATGATAAAAATCAACAATGACTATCATGTTAAAGAATGCTTCAAATTATGCACTTTACATAGTGAACCTAATTGTTCACTCCATAGTTTACCATAATACCCTAGGCTTCAAGTTTTATCCTCCATATATAAACGGTAACTTTGAAATCTTCAAACCACAACATGTTGGAAAACACAGACAAAACTAGCACTTCAATGATAAAACATAGTTGCTCATGGCACAATTCTGTTTTAGATGCTCATAGATGGTGAGAGCCTCATATTTTTGCTTAGTATCACAAAATTTTAATTTTTTCATCTTTCATGATAAAACATTCTAGCTCAGGCTCATTGAAAATTGCTGAATTTTCAATAAATACATCTTCTTTGATGTGGATAACAAGTACCAGGTCTAGAGCTGAGTCAATCTCAAAGGGAAAATCATGTTCATCATCTAACAGTGAGCTCATATCAAGATTTTGAAGGAAAAATTCAACCCCAATGCATTGGACCTTCCATCTCCAAAGAAGATTGAGTGGACTGAAATTCTTCAGTATTTTTCTTGGGAAGGAATTTCAAGTCACTCATTGAATGAAAATAAAGAACTTGATTCTTGGTCAACCATTATGCCACTAGGTGTAGTACCCCTCCATTTTGCTTATGTTTTCTATTAGCATACTTTCACTATGATATACTTTGGTACTTTGTTATGGATATTTTGATCACTGACTTTAGAGCTATTGTGGATTCATTTTGTGATATGATAAACATTGTATGGTGATAATTAATTTTTGACATGCTTTGTAATAGCGTAGATATTTCCTTTAGATGTTATTGCTATATATATATGTTTATGGTAGATTAACTGTTACTTAATTTGTCAGTTTGATGTGACGTGTATTGGTGTGGAGAACGGAGTTGCATCACTCACTTGCAAGTGCTCTATGATTTTCGTGATTTTCTCCGCACTGTGTGTTTGTACAATAGATTATATGTATGTATGTATGTTATTTGTTTGGTTGCAGGATTGCAGGTACCTAACACCAACTCCACCTGGTTACTCAGGTTTGAGCGTGTCAAGACTCAACGGAAATGTTGATTGGGAGGTAGTAACATGGTTTATCCTAGTCTAGTCTTAAACCCAGTCATAGTATATCGTCAGTTTTAGTTTGGAGTCTTTGGTTGTCTTGTAAGTGCCTGATTGGATTAATTGTTTTGAAAGGAAATTTTTGTTAATTTTATGATAGTTTATTATTCTTTAATTTACTGTTGATTTTAATTAAATAAATTAATTAATTAAATTAAAATTGCTTTAATTGTGTGAATAGATTTAAATTTAAAATTAATTGTTATGTGGGTAATGGTATTTTAATTGTTAGATAAATAAATTAAATGAGGAAAAAGGGAAATTGCATTTTTAAAGTTTGAATTCTTTAAATCTAGAAATGCATTCAATTTTTGATAAGGAAGAAATAAAGGATTGTCGTGAGGTTGTTGAAAGATATTTTTTCTTCTCGACATGTGTGGCAGTTGAATTAATTGCTTCTTGTTGAGCATTTTCTCAGATGTTAACTGGGATTTGGGAAAATAGAAGATTGCTTCTTCACGGGAAATGAAAAGAATAGGGTTCTGTTAAAAATTGCTTTTGAGAAAAAATTGTGATTTCCTTTGTGAATTGTTGTATATTTCTGGAAGATCTCTGGTTGAGTTTTTAGCATATTTTGGGATTTTGTGTTCGGGAAGGGCTTTGGGAAGCTACAGGAAAAGCTACTTTTCACCAGCCAAGTTCTTCAAGCTACAGAGAAACAGGTATTTTTCTTTTTAAATTAATTTATTTCATTTTGAAAGATTGCCTGTTTAAGAGTTAGTTTTGTGCAAATTTGTTAAATTATGAATTTAGAAGTTTGCAAAGTAAACTATTGTGTTTTGTGACTTCTGTATTCTTCTCGGAAAATTAGTCTGTAGAGGATTTATTATTTCCTTGTTAAAAGCTTCTTGTAGGAAATAAGTATGAGTAAAATTTGTGAAGGGAAATCATTTATTTGGGAAATGAAACTGAAACCTCTTGTTGGGGAAAAATTTTGTGCGTACTGTAGAAATTTCTCAATTTCCCCATTACAAACCCTGTAGAATTTTCTAAATTTTCCCATAGGAAAACCCTGTTGAATTTGTATATATATATATATATTATACATATATATAATTTCATATATAAATTGGATTGTGCAATTATGAGAAGAAACGCCGTACAGGCGAAATTGATAAATTAGGTTATACAAAGAAAATTTTGATGGACGAAATTCGTATGAAATCACCGTCCGTTTTTATTTATTTATTTTAGATTTGTTTTGTAAAAAATTTAAAAAAAACTGTGAGAGCCAAAGCGCTCTGGGCGGGGCTACCCACAGCCGACCCCGCAGGGGGACGACAGTGAGGGTTGAGCGCAGCCCCGCCCTCACGGGCAACACTCGACTCACCCGCCCATGGCCAAGCCCTATGGGGAGGGCTACGGAGGCAGCTCCACCCATGGCGGCCGTGGCTGTGAGACCGCAACAGGGCTGTAGACTGTAAATACAGCCTAGGCTGTATGATACACAGCCTATTGTATTTCGCATAAAACCTTTGTTCACTTAAAAAAATGGAATATCGATTATTTATTCAAACGAAAGGAATCTTTGATTTAGGTTTTCTTTTTATTGTTTTATAACACACACACACACACACACACACACACATATATATATATATATATGTATATATTTTTATTTAAACAAATTTTAAAATTCACATCTATTTTAGTAATAAAATAAGAATTTCTTTGGGTTTAATTGTATATTAAGAAAGACATCAGCTAGATTTATAACAGTAAGGTTGGAAAAGAAAATTTGATATATATTGACAAGTGAAATTGTGAAAGTTAAAATTAGATTATTTGATAATGAATTTTAATCAAGTTGACTTGTTTTCATGCAAATTTTATTTGATTGATTGGATTTAGTAAATCCTAATGTAGATTCCTATTGTTTCAATTTGCTTTAAATTGTGTTTCTTTTATTGAGAAAATTGGGAATGTTTTAGATGAATAAGTCTTCCAAATTAGTTTGTATAGTAAGGGTGTTGTTATTGTTGAAATACAATCCTTGAGTTGACTAGGGTAGTGCACATGTTATAGTATGGTGTTTTGACACCTGGATTTATGAACAAAGATTTAATGACTGTTGTGTGTCATTTGGTATTATATGTTGATTCTTGTGCACTTTGTTTACCTTAGTCAGGGAAACTTAGATTCCTTTGTTATTTTTAGGGGAGTGGCTCTGTGTGAGGGCCGACACACAAAGTGGTGCCAGGGTAACTTACAAAGAGTTAGTAAGTTAGTGGAAACTAAAACAAAACATTAGTTAGCTTAAAATCTTTAATTAGGTTAATATGCCTCGCTTATAGATTCAAGAGCTAGTTCAGTCTTGAGATTAAGTTGAGAAGGCCTGGAATGGAAAATCGATATCTTGTTACTTTAAAAGATATCCGATTCCGCAATAGTTTGCATGTGGGGCCGGGTTTCGTAAGAGGTTTCTAGGGTAACCCAAGTTGGGGGCCGGAACCTAGGAAGAAACACCAGGGTAACCTATGCAACATTGTGATGACACTCCACCTAAAATAACAGTTACCTTGTGAACTTAGTATATTTGATTGTCCTAAATCTGGAAGCAATGTAACCATCAGTTAAGTATGTACTTGTGTCTAGGGTTAGTAGATTATGTCTAGGGAACCTTATTACTATCTCCTAGCACGGGAGGTGGACCTACGGGTACCACATGGTTCGGTGGAACGTGCACCTTACTCCGTTGGGTCCTCAGTTCTTGATCGTGGCAACGAGAGCTTCATGGATGGAGAGCTCGTATTTGGATATATGTGTACTTCCTTGATTGTATCATTGGAAATCTTGTATTTGTAACATCCCTCAATTGTTTATGAGGTGAACATTTGTAATATGTAGTTGTAAACTATTATTTGATCTACCTCATCTGAAGAATGAGTATTGTAATGTCATTTCAAATGCAATGTTAGAATCTTATTTGTACTTTATACTATCATGAATGGAATTCAAATATTGTGCAATGTTTACTTTTAAGTTTATGTTAATTAAATACAAGCAATGCTAAATACTAAAGTCGTCTATGGAATCTCAAGTAGTGTTACATCGCGTAACTTAGAGAATGTATGCAACTAATAAAGTTAATATTAACACTTTAAATTTTTTTTATTACACTTACATAGACAAATGCAACATTCCTTTGGTTACAAGACGAGGCATTACACTAGGGCCCACTTGCATGGTAATAGGAATTGGGGTAGAACTTTGATCTTTAAATGTTTTTGTACCCTCATTTTCATTAGAGAGAAAATGATATACCTATGAAATTTCACTTGCATTCAATATAAAAACATGTCCATTTCTAGCTAATGATCCTTCATCCAGCTTAATGAGATTGAACAAGGTTGGAGGGGTAGGAAAATTCACCATCTCCTTTCTTATATTTAGTGGCATAGGGAGGAGGATGCTCTCTTGGAAAGACAATTTCTTCATGAGTGGCTACATCCATATTTTCTCATCCTTTGCTTTCTTGTTTTCTTTTTTCACTCTTTTTTCAGATTTCTAATTCTATGAGCACATGTAGATGTCAATTGCATGGCTATGTGAATAATTTACTACCCATCAAAAGTAGGTTTGTATTCAATATATCCCATTATAGAGTCACCATCAGATTCATTTAGTAGATGTTGAGGGCCACTTGAAGTCCCTTGATCAAAATTTTGAAATTTTCTATAGTTGTATGAGCCTTTGTATAGCCAGGCAATTTCTTCCATTATGACAATTAGTCTTGTGGAATTTGTATTAAGTGTAAACTGGTGTAGGTACTTCAAAAGATGGTCTTGCTAGTTGAAAAGACAAATCAGACATGTGATTGCTTTAGTACTGAGGACAATTGTTCCTACTCATAGGTGGAGGTTGATATTGTTGAAAGTGAACGTTTTGGTGCCTCTTCATAATGGTCACATTGAATTACTTTTCACAAGAAAGGATGAGTATAATTTTGAATAAGAGGTCTAATTGAATCCTTCTTTTTTAGTCTTGGAGTGGAGGTTAATATTGTTGAATAGGATCACTTTGGTGCCTCTTCATAATGGTCACATTGAACAACTTTCTATGAGAAAGGATCAATAGAATATTGAATTTGAGGCTTGATTGGATCCTTATCATTCATAGTAATCATGCTATCTTCTAATTTGATTCCCTGCTCTTGTGCATTTGTCAAATTATTATTTTTGCCTTTTTTTTATTAGGAAGGAAATATAAGGCAGAAGAATGGTGATCAAGTAACTTAGGATATTTTTTGGAGAAAGCTTCAAGGTATTATTGAACTAGTTGACTACATGGTTGAACTACATGATAATCCCTCATAGGTTGAGATGATCATTTATAGCTGGCTTGAAAAATGTTAGAAATTTCTCACATATGATATATTATAGCTTGTGACCGAGTCAACTTCAATATGATGGAACCAATTTGTAGTGAAGTCTTAACATACAATTGAATTGCTACATCTTCATGTCGAACACCCACAATTCCATGATGTTGTGAAAGCTAAAATATTTTCATCTGGTTGTTGATTTCTGTAATGCCTCGCCACGCAACCCTAGGGGAAGTTGCAAACTACAAACAATTTCACTACAAATTTAAAAAAAAAAAATACAAATACATGTATGATAATAACACAAAGCCAACAATCCCCTAAGGTCGCGAGACAAAGATTAATTTAATTCACAAATTAAAACAACATGCATGAAATGAAACATAACAACATTCACTTAATCTAATTAAAGCACATACATTCCATACACGAGATTTCCACTAAGACCATGAGACCCTTCACGGTTCCAAGATAAAAGTTAAATTATTACAATTACATCTCTCATTCCCAGAATGAGGTAAATCAATGACATGATTGTTTAATTACAATTTCCACCTCGATAAAAATGAGGGGTAAATAAAATACAAGCACTAGCATAAATGAAACCAAGGTAGCAACTGGAATCCCATGAGCTCTCCAACACGAAAGTCTCGTCCACATAAGAAAATTCCAACACAACGGAGTATGGTGCACATTCCACCCAACCATGTGATACCCGAAGGCTCACCCCCCGTGCTAGGAGATAGTAACAAGGGTTTCAGGTCATAACCAACAACCTCTAAACATAGGCAACATGACTCAACTAGAAAATGATAGGAACATGACAACACATGACATAAAGGTAACAATGCTTCCAGATTCTAAATACATGAACACATCACAAATACAAACATAATGCTGTCTTAAGAGAAGTGTCATCACAATGTCGCATGGGATATCCTGGAAAGTCTTCCTAGGTCCCGGCCCCCATCTCGGGATATCCTGGTAACCTTTAACGACTCCCGGCCCCACATGCAAACCAATGCAGAATCAGTTATCTTTCGAAGGGACAAGATAACGATCTTGCCATTCCAGGCCTTCTCGTCTCATCCCAAGCCTATGCAAGCACTTGCGTCCATGAGCAAGGCAAAATTAATCTTTTTAAATGTTGGTACCACCTATGCTAATTAATTGGTTTAAGTTATCACTGAATTAACCAACTTACATTGAGATCTCCTGGCACCACTTTGTGTGCCGGCCCTTAATGCAAGCCACTTTCTCTAAGACAGCACGTGGAACTATGCCACCACCAAAGGTACTCAAGTGCAACTTAGGGATAATGAATCCCTAAACATGACATGAAGTCAACCTATCCCGTCCCAGGTAACCGGGTTTAACTGGACACATTGAACGCACTACCCAAGGTAAACCAGGGTTGACCAACATAACAACAACCCGAACACATAAGAGAAAGTCCTATCTGGAAGACTTATATGACACAGACTAGATTGCCCCACACCAAGAACAAACGCCCCATGTCAAAAGAAAGCATTACAAGTAATTTAAACGCATCTATGTTAGGATTTCCTAAATCCAAATCACTCAATGGCGTAGTGCACTAATCAATGTAAACAAGCATATTCTTTACACAACTCAAACGAGAATTCAAACCCCGTTGAGAGCCATTACGAAATTTAAACTACTCATTTAAGCATAATGCACAATTTCCCATGACAATTAAAATAGATCCTTAGCAAATAAATCATTCATTTAAAAGACGATTTCCCACATATTATTTGCTATAACTCTCAGTGATCAAATCTAAGTGTCATTATATATATGAAATAATTATATAACTATATATATATAATTACTCAATATATTTATAATTACATATACATTCTAAATATATATATAATTATATTTAAATCTAATTACAAATATTAACTTATTTTTCCAAAAAGGATATTTAAAATAACAATATTGATTTTCAAATAATAATAAAAAAAATAATAAAACCTATTTATATATTATATATATATATATATATAATGTATATACTATAAATTACATATATTATATTTAATTTATAAATATAATATATATATTATAGAATATATATATATATAATATTTAATACATATAAATATGAAGTAACATAATAAAAAATAATAATAAAAAAAACCAAAAAGCAAAGTTTAGAACAATACACTCTGAAGAAGGGATATTCAGGTCTCCCTGCTTTCCCCGGCCGCCCGGCTATGGGACGCCGCCAGGGAAGGCAGCGCCCTGCACTCCCGCGGCGCCTCATGGGAGGCGCAAGAAGCAGCCACCGCACTAAACGGGCTTAAATAAACAGTATTTTTTTAAAACACGCACTTCTAAAAAACATTTAATTCCTACTGTAACAAATTTTATAATTTTTTTGATAATATATATGCAATATATGATATATATATGTATATATATATGTTATATTATACATATATATATGCATATATAAAAATATATATACACACAGTCAAAACAATGACTGTAAAAATTAATTTTTTCAATACCCAGATTGGGCAAACTCACAGTTGGAGTATAAAAAGAAAACTTCTCATTGCAATTTCAAAATTTAACACAATATTACCCAAATTTCACCCAATTTAAGAAGAGATTATCAAACAACCCAAGTTTTCATAAACCCCATTTGAAATTTCAAATTTGTTCAAATTTCCCATTGCTGGTTTGAGTATAATTTCTAGTTTGTTTGTTTCCTCAAAAATAAAATTTGCAAAACTCTTCTATTCAAGTTTAATGGAGATTCCAACATGGTTTAAAATTTAAAGTTTGAATTTTTCCAAAACTAAATTTGAGCCATTTCCAAACAAGATTATTAATATAACATTGCAAGAAGATGGAAAAACATAGAACCTTTTGTTTTCTCCAAGTTTTTGTAGAGTCCTTCAATGGAGGTTGTGCTCCTTCAAATCTTCTCCTCCACCAATCTGTTCCAATCCTTCCTCAACAATTTCTCCAAAAATTTTCCAAGTTTCCTCTTGCTCTCCAAAATTGCCAAATTCTCAAAAAACAAGATAATTCAAAAAAAAAAGAATGCATTTTCCTTATGGCCTCTCCAAAAAAATGTCAAACCCCTAATTTAGCCACCCACCAAAAGTTATTGCAATTTAGATATTTTTGGATATTTCATTTTTTGGAAATTAATAAAACAACTTTATTTTCCTTTTTTCAAATGCATAAAACTCATTAAAAAAAAACCAAATTCCATTTACCCCACAATGCTAACTAAATTCATTTTATTTCACAAAATTGAATCCAACTATTACATTTAAAACAAATCATTTTTAATTTTATTTTCTTACATGAGGAATGCAATACCACTTCTAATGTATATATATATATATATATATATATATTTTCTCATTATTTAATAATGCCAACATAATTGGACTAATTTAATTAATCCTCAATAAATCTAATTCACGATTAGATTATTCATCAATTGCATTAAATCAACTAATAAATTAATAAGCACTCTATTATGAATTTTGGCAATAAAGTTAAATAAAGCAACACCATTTCACTAGAAAATTTAAATCACACAAGCAAGGAGAGACAAGGTGGCACAAAAAATAGCTTATCCCAACTGACAACCCGACGACCCACTATGGCTAGGGTGATGTCACGACACAGAAACCCAAGCTACTATCTCCCAATCATTTCCGTTGAACAAGGGACATGCTCAGACCTGCGAAATCAGGTGGAGTCAATGTCCTGTACCTGCATCCTGCACACAACACGAGTGTCGAACATGCATACATATATATATAAACATCAAAACACACCGTGAAGAGGAAATCACGGAATCACAGGGCACTCGCGTGCGAGTGATGTGATCCCGTCCCCTTCACCAATACAATATCGCTAACTGATGCCTCTAATCATTAATTGCAAAATCAAAACATAAAGCATCAATAATTCACCTACATGATAATTTAATCCACAACATGAAATAATAACATCATCTGATACAAGTACCATCACATCAAAACATAATGTTTACATCGCTTAATAATTAGTGATCAAAAGTAACCAAGTTTATAACCAGCGTGTAGAACCCCTCCGTTTATGTTATGCTTTCTGTTGATACTTTCTTATATTGTTAGACTTATGTTGCTTTGTTGGATACTTGGATCGCTGATTTTGAGCGATGAAGGATTTTTGTGTGACATGATGATACTATGTGTGATGTTTATTGTTTTCAGACTTGATTTGATTTAGTGTAGATGTTTACTGTCAGTTGTTTATGGATATGCACATGCTTATGATGGACTAACAATATTTATTGAGTCAGTCTTCTGTGAGTGTATTGGTGTGGAGAACAGAATCGCATCACTCGCTTGCGAGTGCCCTGCGATATCTGTGACTTTCTCCGCACGGTGTGCCTGTTTACTGCTTTATATATATATACATGCATGTACATTGTTTGCTTGGTTGTAGGACTTGCAGGTACATGACACCGACTCCACCTGTGTAATCAGGTCTGAGCGTGTCAAGACTCAACGGAATTGTTGAAAGGGAGATAGTAGTTAGGTTAATCCTAGTCCGGTCTTTAACCCTAGTCTTAGTACAA
>VDFB02284715.1:0-29031 GCA_007258455.2 Sequoia sempervirens
ATAGTAGGTTTTGTATCTACCTTCAAGGGTAATGTACTTCATGAGAGTGAGGCAGACCTAGTCCCAAGGCTGCGGGAGAGCATCTCTTTTAAACCTTGACTGATTACGAATCGATTTTTCATTATCCACAAAGAAGGAATTCAGGATTTCGTTGTCTTGGGCCTTAGTATGCTTCATATACTTCTTTCCAGTACACAAAAACCATGTCGCTTGAGCAATCACCTCCTCATTCACTTTGAAGGAAATACCACCCATGGTAACCCTTCTGTCTTTCCACGAATTCGCAAACTACGCAGATAAACTTGGGTCGTGACCCACCAAACTTTCCATTAGAGGTGCCAGCTCGCCTTCGTCGCAAATGTGCCACACCAATGGATTCTTGCAAAATTAACCATAATTGTTAGCCTCCATTCTCACCCTATCACCGCCCATATTGTCGCTCTACACACGAAGAAACCAGTAAACCTGTGAGAGAAAAAGGTTAGATATGTTGGTTAAGTGATAGGTTGTTCGCACACTCAAGTTTATAAGCCAAATGATGCAACCTTGGGAAATCAAGGTGAAGTACAGAACACATGCTTGAGGAGTTAAATCCCTAAAGGAAATCTTAGCAATCTCATTTTAATGGAGATTTTCAAACACTTACCACCAGGTAAGCAAGAAATGATGGAAATGGAAGGTTTTCCTTCCGCGTTGCTTTTGCACAAGTAACTATGTAAGATGGTAGTGGGGCCAAATTTAGATAAACCTAAGATCCTAGCGTTTAGAAAGGGAGGAAAATTAGCAGAAAAGATAGGACCAATCAAGATGTTGGAAATGTTTTTGAAAGAGGAAAAAATGGGTTTTACAGGGACCCGAAACCACGAAGTTTACAAATTAAAGATAGAATCGTTATAGACACCAAAGTCGGAAAGGTTGTAAAAACAACAACAATAAAAGACCACAGTCACCAAAAAGGCCAATGAAGGCCATAGAACGAGAAAACCAGACAAAAATCCAGCAACAGCTAAATTTGTGTTTTTAATAAATCTGCAATCTCGGCTTCCAGCTCGTTCATATCCTGAACCCCCCTCTTTAAGATCTGAACCATTTGGGTAGTGGGAGGCACTTTCCTTTTGAGATTGGCACAGGTCCTTTTCAAAATACCTTGGTCCTCGCTCTTGCTTTCCTTGTTCTCTTCCAAGTCAACAACCAGCAAACCCTGTTGCATTTTTTCAGCTTTTCAAACATAGCATTGATAATAATGGCATTGTGCCTAGCCATTTTATGGTTTTGTTCCACAACAGTTTTCAAGTTATTTTTAATTTTAACTATTTCTACTTCCAGAGACTTGTAATTTTCCTTAATGTCGCCTCCTTCCTTTCCAATACTGTTCTTATTATGTTTCCCTTCTTCGTTGCTGAGAGCGGCCAGCTTCAGTTCCAGCTCCTCCGATTTACGATACAAAGCCCTATTTCTTTGATTAAGATCATTAATTTCTTGATAGGCCCATTTCAAAACCTTGAAAATGTCACTGATGTCGTTTCTTGCAGAAGCCAAAATGTCACCAGACTGAACCCGGTCTAATATGAGGTTAACATCACTTGGGTTGGGGGAGCTAGGAAATCTAATACCTTCAAATTTGAAAGAGGTAGGAGGGGAGGGCACAAAATTTCTACTAGCTTTATGGTTCTCGGCTTTGTCTTCCAAGGAGTCCGCAGAATAGGAAACCAACTTGTTGGCAGGGGAGCCCTTAAGAACATGATTCTTTAAGGGGACAAAGCTGTTGGAGTGGGTCTTAGTGTTAGCTTTAGCAAGCTGGAGTTTTTTAGACTAGGTTTTCTTACCAAACATCTCAGAGGATGGGTGGGCTTCAACAATTCTCTCCTAGTTAGGCTGATTCTCTGAACCCCCACTATCCGTGTCATAGTCCTCAAACATCGTGGAGGCAATAGGTTTAGATAAAGCTGACATACTTTGATAGTATTCATATATTAACCTAATAAGACCAAGATGAAGAATAGGGTATCTCCTAGGATTTTTCTTATGGTCCTCAAGGCTATTACTCAACGAACATAATAGGTAGTGAGGAAGAGAAACCCGTACCTTATGGCGGAAGTGGTTAAGGATGGAAAAATGATGACCATACACTCTGGTAAATCTCTCATCCAGTGTGATATACTCCATTATAACACGAAGTACCTTTCTCCAAAGCGCCTTGATGGTGTCAATTTTGAAATAGCTGTTAGAAATTTTAACTAGTTTCAATTTCTCCTTGTCCTTCTTAGGAAATCTGATGACCACCTCATCAAAAAAACTTTTGTCGTGATAAAACTTCACGCCCTCAGTGGACATTCTAGTAATCTCCCCTATAATTTTCTCATCCAACTTCACCTTTCTTCCAAAGAGAATTATTTTGCCATTGTTCCAATTCTTCTCGAAGTAGTTTGTGGCCATAGTATCGGGCCCATGAATTTTTTCTAGAAATGGAACCAGCCCACCTCTTCCAATCTGCTTCCAAACCTTGTCATTCCTAGTGTGCACCTCATAGCTTCTTGGCTCAACTCTTTTCCTATCCCCCCCCATTTTCATTTGCACCTTACTGTAGACTCTACCAGTGCCAAGTGCATGTTGCATAATTATGCAGCTATTCCAATGCACCCACAAAGTGTGTCACTTTTTCTTCCCTTCTAAGTAACATGACGCAGCCCCATAAAATCTCTTGATTTCGATGTACATGGCCCCTTTCCCTTTAATCATTAAATTTATTTTCCTCTTTCCCATGCGTAACATCATAATCTAGTAAGGAACTGACTTCAATTCTCAAGTCCCTACAATTTTTCCACGTGTTTAATCCTTGCTTCCTAACCCCTTCATTCGCAAAGTAATCTTCCACGTTGTTAGCTTCCCTGTAGAAGTGTGAAATTTTTACTTTTTCAAACTTGTCAAGAATAAGCTTTACTTCAACAATCCAGTTCTTTATCAACCAAGAGGGTGGGGTCCTTCCTAAGAGACAATCAATAATATTTTTAGAATCCCCTTCTAGCTATAAATTTTTTATATTCAAATTATGAGCTAACTTTAAAAATTGAAAGGATCTTATAGCCTCCGCCATATGATTGGTTTGGTGACCTATGGATATTGCCACATCCACCATAAAATTACCATTTGAATCCCTTAGCACGCCTCTACTTCCAGCCATGCCCGGGTTTCCCTTCGCAGCTCCATCAAAGTTGGCCTTATACCAACCGTTTGGAGGAAAGGTCCAGCAAACACCCTCCCTACTTTTCTTAGCTAGCTTGGAAGCTGATGAAATGTCCACTTTGATATTCCAATCCTTTGCTATCCTTAAATCATAGGGAGTGCACACCACAGCTTCCAAGTTAAGATATTTTTGAGGAATCACATTAAAGTTTTCCTTTATAAGCCTAAAAAATTTCTCAAAGACATTATTCTTCGACATCTCCTTGTCCCTGAAAAGTCTATTATTACGTTCTTTCCACACTCCCCAAGAAACAAAAAGGAATAAGAAAGCCCATAACCTTCAAATGAAGGGATTTTGAGTAGGGGCTTTCCATTCTAAAAAGAACTCTTCAATGGTTTGAGGGAACACCCAAGAGATATTCCAGATAGCTAATAATTTTTCCCAGATTAAGGAAACAAATGGACAGTGGAGAAACAAGTGGTTAGCTGACTCCACCTCACTCTTGTAGAGGTAGCATCTATTGGGGATTCGAAATTGTTAGAGTAATAAGTTATTCCACTTAATTAATTATATCATATTGGTTAATTAATTAAGTCACTTATTCCTTTAGTTACTTAAGCTAAACTTAGGCACATTAATAATTGATTAATTATTAAGTGTGCACACTAGGGTTTCTTTTAGGGTTTCTCTTTTAGGGCTTATTGATCTCCTTCATAAGGATTGATCTTTTTGTAATAATTGATTCTCTTTAATGCATTTTTACTTTGAGGTTTACAGAACATCTTCTTTGGTTCTGCATGTCTTTTGCATGTGACAGGTATCCCTTTGCATGCAGGTGATCTTGGTTTCTAACATGGTATCAGAGCTCCAGACCTGCAGCTGCCTATTCGTGATCTGAAGATATGGCCTTTCAATGAGTTTCTAATGCAAGGGTTTCCACAGGCATCTTTTTTGCAAGATCTAGGGGTAGCCGATTTTTTGGGACACTTTGGACTCAAACGGACACTGCCATCGTGTTCGCAGCGGCCAAAAACCCTAAGAACGCCTGTCGTTTTGCTCAAATCCGAGCAGTTGCAACGAGAGGCAAATTTTTTTTTAAGGGCACGCAGATCCGCACAGATTTGGGCCCTATTTGTCTCGATTTTTGTGCAGATGTACAGTACAGGTTCTTTGGTTTTTTAAATTTTTTTCTGTTGATAAAAAAAAAAATCAGGTTTTTATTAAATTTTCCTGCCAAAATTAAAAAAATATTATCAAAATTTATTTTTTGCAAATCAAAAGAAACAAATTATTTTTTGCAAAAATACCAATCTGTATTTATTGCCTGGGAGGGGGTCGTACCCCTGCGCAGGCCTGCCAGAGGAGGTACGAAGCACGGCGGCCTTGGTTTTTCCGCCACCAGCCGCTCTAGCATTTATCCTGCGGCAGTTTCCAGGCCGACGGTGGCCTCCACCCACCTTACCATCAGCGGTGATACTCCCCATCGGCGCCCACTCCAAACCCTTACCGGCGGCATCCTTTTTACATACCGGCCGACAGTCTATCAACTCTGCCGGCGTCTCTATATTCCGGTGAACGGTGGGATCACTAGCGGATATTCCACTACTTTAAAGAATCTGGCGGACAATGGAAACATTCGGCGGCAAGGTATAATAGGGAATATTCCCTGTCTGCAGAATATTCCATGCAGGGTGACGGCCATCAAAAATTATTTTGTAGGGGGGTAATTTTTTGCTCCGACGGCCAGATGGGCGTCAAATTTAACACAATGATGTGCTGACATCAACATGACGTCACCCAACCATACGGCCCCTCTTTGCCCCTCTTAGCCCTGATTTTTCCTAAAGAAGCAATTTTTTTCTTTTGGTCATAACTTGGGCATACGGTATCGAAATTGGGCAAACGAGATATCGCCAGAAAGCTGGTTCCAAGCACTTTCTAGTGGTGTTGTTTATTTTTCAATTTTTTTGTTTACCTAAATTTATTTCTGTTTGAAGCCAGATGTTTATTTTGGACTTCCGAGCTCATAACTTTTTGCCACGATGTCTGATTTTCGCTATCTTTGTGGTGTTGGAAAAGTATTAAGGAGCTCTATGTTGTTGTCCGTGCACATTTTTTGTATCTATCCTAGGTTGATCGCTTAGTCCAGATTTGGCCTGATGGTTTGTTTGGAGATTACTTGGATGTTTTGGCAGTTGGGAGGGTGCATCTTGCATCTTTGCACTTTATTTTCAGTAATACATCATTCAATAATCCCTTGTTGCTTCATAGATTCCAGGTTTGTTCCTGTTTGGAGTTTTCGAGTGTTTCGTGGCATCGGGTCTGTTGTTGCTTTATCATGATTCCTTTAATCAATCAGTGACTCTCATCTGGTTTCAGTAGTAAATAGAAATATCTTTCCTTGCTTGCCAGAATTAGGTTCCAGTGTTACTCCACAGTGTTCTTCCAGTGCTTCTTTGCAGCATGTCATCTCATTGTAGGGGGGTTTTGTCCCACTGGGTTTTTCCTTCTCTACCTCATTCTTGCATTTGTAAATGGGTACCTGATCAGGCCTTTGTTGTCGGGACCCATCCATTGCTTTCATGCATCTTATTCTAGTGTTTTAGCTTCTTCCTAAGTTCATCTTAAGTGTTAGAGTAATAAGTTATTCCACTTAATTAATTATATCATATTGGTTAATTAATTAAGTCACTTATTCCTTTAGTTACTTAAACAACTTAGGCACATTAATAATTGATTAATTATTAAGTGTGCACACTAGGGTTTCTTTTAGGGTTTCCCTTTTAGGGCTTATTGATCTCCTTCATAAGGATTGATCTTTTTGTAATAATTGATTCTCTTTAATGCATTTTTACTTTGAGGTTTACAAAACATCTTCTTTGGTTCTGCATGTCTTTTGCATGTGACAGGTATCCCTTTGCATGCAGGTGATGGCACATTAATAATTGATTAATTATTAAGTGTGCACACTAGGGTTTCTTTTAGGGTTTCCCTTTTAGGGCTTATTGATCTCCTTCATAAGGATTGATCTTTTTATAATAATTGATTCTCTTTAATGCATTTTTACTTTGAGGTTTACAGAACATCTTCTTTGGTTCTGCATGTCTTTTGCATGTGACAGGTATCCCTTTGCATGCAGGTGATCTTGGTTTCTAACAAAAATCCCCATTTACAAAGATTGTCCACCGTGAGAACCTTATTCTGAAGCATGATCTAGAAGAAGATATTGAATTTCAGAGTCAAGTGTTTAATCCAGGCTTTATACAAAAAGGGAGGGGGGCTTGAGAAAGGGACAACAAAGAGACAGCCAAAGAGACAAAGTAGTTACCTGAAGGGTTGTCCATCCAGACAAGAGTATCATCGTGCTGAGTCTATTCCAAACTGACAGCCTTTAAGGAGGATTGAAGTTGAGCCAACTCCTGACTAATCACGCATAAATTCACCCAGTCTTCTTGCATTGCTCTTCCCATCTATTGAATCTTTCAATATTAATAAGGGGTTCCTTAAAGAGTCATTTATCCTCCCAAAATCTAGCTTGATTGCCACTTCTGATGTGTCATCCTATCCCTGATTTCAATTTTTTTCTACCAGCAAGCTGAGCCATGAGGGAGGGCAGGAGAGTCCAGCAGAGCTTTGAGGGACATACGATCAACCATAAATTTACTTCTTAAAATGTATTTCCATTATTCGCCAGGCGAGAAAGATCTCCATATTTGTTTGGCTAGGAGAGTATTATTAATAATTCTAAATTTTCTGAGACCTAAACCCCCAAAGGTTTTCGGTTTGCAAACCAAATCCCACCCTATTAGAGGCATTCTCTTTCTTTCCTCCACTCTAGACCAAAGGAATCTTTTTTGGATCTTTTCAATAGCCTCAACATATTTAGCAAGGATTTTGAAGAGGCTTAAAGCATAAACTAGGAGGTTTTGAAGAGAAGCTTTAAGAAGCTGAATTTTTCTAGATTGGCTCAAAAGATCTCATTTCCAACCTGCCAACTTCTTTCTGAACCTGTCAACCAAAGAGCACCAAAAGGAGTTTGGAGGTTTAAAGCATAACTAAAGTCCAAGATAAGAAGAAGGTAAGGATTCCACTCTGCAACTAAGGATTCTTACAATCTTGACCCGTCTATGCTCAAGGGTGTTGAAGAAAAAGATGGAACTCTTCTTTCTGTTAACCATCTACCCTGTCGCCTTCTCATACACGTCCAATTTTTTTTTTCAAAGTCTTAGCCTTATTCACAGTAGATCTTTTCATCAACATTGTATCATCAACAAACTGTTGGTGAGAACAAATTAGATTCATGGAAGAAGGACTAAGACCTGCAAGAGACCTTTGTTCAATCAATCTCTTAAGATTCCTTCCCAGGCTTTCAACCATTATAGTAAAAAGAATAGGTGAGATAGGGTTACCTTGTCTTAAACCTCTAGAATTTTGAAAGAATCTAGAGGGAGAACCATGAAATTACAAATTAACTCACCTTAAAGAATGAAATTTGTTGGGTGCAAAAATTGATGAAAATATTGGTTGGATGAAGAAAGGCTACACTCCTTGCATTGATGGAGTAGAAATGAGAAACATTTTGAAATAAAAACAATATGATTTTCTAACCCTAACCCTAACTATAACCCTAATTCTAATTCTAACCCTAACCATAATTCTAATTCTAATTCTAATGGAAACCTTAATTATAATTGTACTACTAATTGAACCCTAACCCTAGCCCTAATGTTATTTAAAAATTATTTTTATGTGTAATGATATGTTTATTACATTTTCATTCTATTTAACTTAATGATTTTAAATTGATTTTAGATGTGGCCTTTATAATTAGATTGTATATTTAAGTAGTTATATTTTTGTACAATAAAATATTTAGTAAAGTCTTAAATTTATAATATTTATTTGAGATATATATTAATTTTGAATAAAATATAATATGAATGATTTTTCCTTTTTAAATTTTTTTAAAAAGAACATTTTTTTCCATTCCTTTATAATTTTCTTTCTATTCTATTGAAAAAAAAAAAACATTTTACATAATTTTAGTTTTTAAAGATTTTCAATATTTTTTTTATTTTTGCAATAATAAATTTCTTTCATATTTAACTTTCTAAATTTTAGAAACTTCTTTTTGTGTGTAATAATTTAATATAGTAATTTGAATGAAATATAAATTTAAGAATGTTCTTTCATACTTAACTTTGAATGGAATATAAATTTAAGAATGTTCTTTTATAAGACTTTTGTGATCAATAAAGTTAGGAAATAGGAAATACATGAAAGAATAAGAAAGTAAACCAACAATTCTAAATCGAATACAAAATCTTTTCAATTTATGTTCATAAAATTAATTTTTATTTTTTTTTAAATAATTTGAAAGAGGAGATGAGGAAAGATGAATAAAAAGAAGTTCAACATTTATCTCTAATGATCAATACTTATTACAATATGTTTCCCCAATAATCTTCTCTAAAATTAACTACCTTTTCATTAGAAAGATCCATAGATTTGTTTACTTTTTATGTTATGTGCATAAAACCTAAATTAAGATATTATGATAAATTATTATAAAATATATTCATATCAAATTTAAATTTGGAATCTATAAACAAAGAAACTAAACCTCAATAAATAAATATGTTGACAAGCACTAAAGAAAAAATATATAATAAAGTCGATATATTATTGACTTAATAATTTTAAAACTTAATATTTAAGTAAGCTCACTAAAATATGTTTTCTTGATAAAAAAAAGTGAGACATATATCAACAAAGAAATTTTGACCTTTCCTTTCCAAATAGACATTTTCCCATGTGAAGAGTAATAGTTTTCTTTATATCCAATTTAGCATGCAAAATATTAAAAACTTACAAATATAAAATTTTATCATATGTGAACTCATTATTGGAATACTTATTAAATGGGTATTGTTTTTATTAATGGAAATATCAAGTTTAAAATTTTCTTATGTATAAAATTATAAATACCCTAGATTTTGTGACATAGCACATTAAATGGGTATTGTTTTAATTAAATGGGTAAAACAATACCCATTAAATGGGTATATTTTTTTTTTACTTAAAATGTAATTAAATGGGTATTTTTTTATTAATGGAAATATCAAGTTTAAAATTTTCATATGTATAAAATTATAAATACCCAAGATTTTGTGACAAACACGTATGCTACTCTAAATTGAGGTTTAATACTTGTAATCTAGATCAAACTCTTTAGAAAGATTCATATCAAAATAAATTGTAATGTCAACACTAATAAATTTATTTAAACAAATATATCAAAATCTTCGTCAAATGTAATGTACTACTTATCTATTAAGATTGGGTGTATTATTTTAAGAACTTCAAACCATAAAGATATATTTCTCTCTCCTTTTTAATAAATAATTTATGACTAATTGAAAATACATACCATTAATCTCAAACATTTTAATAATAAACTATCTATAATTTTTTTTTTGCAAAACATTACACCAAAAATCAAACATTTTAATATTAAGCTATCTCCAATTTTTTTTTACCAAGCATTGCTACTTTATTACAGCTTTGTGCTTATTTTACTTTATGAGTGGTCTCTAAATATTCTGTCATGAATAGCTGCGTCTAACCTATTCTATTAAACTGAATTCATTTTTTAATAAATAAAAATTATTTAGTTTTATAATTCCTCTTTTATGAAATAAAGTAGGTTAGTGCAGCATTAAGGGAATAAAGTAGAATGCCAACGAATTAGACTGAATATATTGCAAAAAAAATTGTACATATTCATTCTTATCTGGGTTTATAAATGGATCTTAGCTGTACATTCCTTTTGCAACTGGCGTTGGGCATGGTTAACACTGATTTTAGAGATTATTTTTTGATGAATTATATGCTTGCCGTTGTCTTTGTATTTGTTGTTCTGGTTGAGAAGTTATATCTAGAAGAACAACATTTTGAGCCCAAAATAAAATTTAATGTTATTTACATGAAGCCGATGTTTTAGTAGAAATAAAATAAACCATAGGCTGTAGAATGCGTGACAGGCGAAGGAGAGAGCCATAGGCTGAGGATGGATGTTTAAAATGTGTAAAGAATGAAATTGAATTAATGGCATATGCAGAATGAAAAAGAAATAATGTGATTCTCTATTCTTATCGTCAATCCTTTAAAGAATATGTTAATGCACTCCTGAGTCCATTGCTCATTTTTCTTTATCAACAAATCTATTTAGTGCATATTTCTGCAATCATTTCATCCCACGCAATGGCATCATGTTTTTGCAGCACTATATCAAATGTTCCAGGCACCCTATAACTGTAACATCTGATATAAATTTATTTTCCGCGACGCTCCAATAGATGCCCGCATACATTGTATATGCTTCCACATTCTGCATGCTTCCATATCTACCAAGAACATTTGATTGAAACTTTTTTAAACCTCTTCAACAAATATATTTTGTGTATAATCATTTCTGCTCGTAAAGACTTAGTACTTTGAGGCATATTGTTAAACAACTCCTATGTTATCAGATAGGAGAAACAAACTCAAAGTAATACTATGTGCTTATGTGCTTATGGTTTCACTATATATATATTCTGATTTTAAAAACATTAGAAAAAGGTTAAAACTGAACATCCAAAAGAACATGCGCTGGCCGCGGAATGAAGATGGGCTTAAGACATAACTAATCAGGGATCTATTGTATTCTTCTACCATCCTTTTGAATCTGCTCATTACAAACCACATATGCCGGCAGATAATAAGATATATATATTTTAAGAAAAATCAAACGATTCTACATGAAAGACAGGCCATTATGACACGGCCTTACGGGTTTACCGAATACAATAGATTTTAATGGTAAACAGTGCAAAAACTAAACAGCAATAAAAGAAACACTACGAACATTAACCATGCGCATTTGAAATGACACGAAGCATTTAGTATAAAAACATAATTAAGATGAATCACTTACCTGATGCAATTTGTCGTTGCTGAGAAATGTTATTGTGTCGTGAGCCAGGAAATCTCAAATCCCGCCTTGAAATCGATATCCACCAACAAACGATCGTTCTTATTGGGCTTGAAGGAAGGCACCTCTGTATTTGGGGCTGGCTTAACCAGCACACTCTAAGCGTTGACCGCTTAGGTGGTTGGAGTGGGCCCCTTCCTTTCGCCGTCCATCCTCGTTTACACAATAGTCACCGTTAATTATTTGAAATTCAAACTTTTCCCGCTTGAAAGTACGGCTGATGCCCGTAAGCATTTGATATTCACCTTTATTCCACTTCATCTTTATTTTGCATACATCTCTGTGCTTCTCGGCCATGGCAGAAAAATCCAGCCACTCGGAGCAGGGCTTCCATGGAGGTTTTGAGATGTGCGTATTTATTCTGCAGAAGGGCGCTTCATTGGCATTTGTTTATGCAAATGGTTGCTGCAACGAGAACAATGGTAGCATCGGAACAGGATATGGGCATCCGTCAAACCATAACGAAGCAGGGACTATTGTCAGGTATTACTGTTGGAAATGCTCTGGTAAACATGTATGCGAAATGTGGAAGCATAGATAAGGCACGTGAACTGTTTGATAGGATACTTCAAAGAAATATGGTCTCGTGGAATGCTGTGCTGCACAAAATGTGTTCCTTGAAAAAGATTTAAAAACTTCAATCATATTTAATTAGCTGGTGTAAAGCCAAACGCTGCAATCTTTTCCAGCATCCTACCTGCCTGTGCCAAAATCGGAGCTTTGGAATGGGGCGTCCACACATGAATTTTGTCAGATCTTGTAGCTGCAACTGCCCTGGTAAATGTGTATGCAGTAGTAAACCCAGAATTTTTAATGGAAAAACAAAAAATCTTAACACAATTAGATCAGTACTCTATTTGCAAAGATGTTAAGTTCATTTGACATTATATTTGAAGGTTGCCACTCTATTTTCATTTTGTTTTTTTAATGGTTAGAGTATATAAATGTAGATTGATACTTATTTTAATTCTATATTATTTTGGATTGATTATTTGAATGTATTATTTTAGTATATGATTTGATTACTTTGATGTATTTATTAGTTTAAAATTTAGTTTATTAAAGTAATATGTCATATTTTTTAGTTTAGAAGTTTGTTGTTTCTAATTTGAATAGATTATTCAACTCCAATAAAATTTTGAACTTGCAATTTGTCATTTTATTTTAAAATCTAATGTTTTATATTTCAATTTTTGGCAATCTTTAAATCTAACCATTGCTCACTTATAGAAGTGCCAAAATTTTAATCATATATCTAGAGTGTGTATTTAAAAATATTCTTACGACATTTGTACATTATGGAGAGTATCACTATAAAAAAAATGTTTTGACAAAGCATTGAAAACATTTTCCTTCTAATTTGCATATGCATCATTCAATCACATCATAAATCAATGGAAAATAAACTTTGTAGTATCAATTGTCATCCATTATCAAGATAACACTTCAAGGTGCACTCTAGCACAAAATAACAATTGACTTACACTAACAAGATTAGCGCTTGATATAGTGATATTCATTTTCCTATTAATTTAAGGGCATATGGTTGGAATGTGAAATCCTACAAGTCATCAAATTTTGTGAGTAAACTTTAGCATGTGTGTTGAAGAAGGAATATTATGCAATGACACACATTGTGCCATGAGTGCTCCATGATTGATAAGCTCACATTGTATGTGTATAATAACAAGAAAATTGAGCACAAATGGTGATAGCTAATACAATTTCCACATGGTAGTTTTGCATAAGTGATAGACGTCGATAAAAAAGGACCACTAGTTAATTGTTATGTGTCATTGGATGATCCAATCAATATTAAGTAATACATTTTTTAGATTAGCAACAACTTTTATGTCTTTAATGCATTAGACAAAGTTTAAAATCTTGAATGTTGAAGCAAACTACATTAATAAAAGTTGGTTGGTTTTGGTCACTAGAATCTCATTATAAAATTTAAGAAAAAGTTGTTTAGTGTAAATAGTCAAGGTCTTCTTGTTGGCCTTTACAATAGGAGTTGAATCTAAATATATAGTTAGCTTTGAATAATTATGTATTTTATCTATAAATTTGTAATCTTTGTCATTCAAATCGTTGAAAAGCATTGTTCTCACACCATCTCTTTGTATTTTCTTATTGTAAGTGTGTTCTTCATTATGAGTCTCCTTGCTATATTATTGGGTATACCTTCACTTGGGATCTCAAATTAAAGTTTTATCAAGTTTGGCCCTCATTGCCTAAATTTTGGCTTGTGGAAAGGTGAAAGAATCACATGACATTGATAAAAGTTTACAACTAAGTGATTTATATCCTCCATAAAATTTGAGGATGTGTAGAAGTTCGTGCATATGTCCTCAAATGTGTTGGTCATTGTGTAGGTGTGGTGTGCAATTTTTTTATAGGAAGAGTGTTGAGGAAGGAGACAATGAAAAATAAAGGAGTTATTATCAACAAATGAGAAATGAACTAAGCACCTAGAATAAAAAATCTCAAGAAAATTTGGTGTGACCTCTATGAGATGTTGGAGGAAATAGAGAACACTCAACAAAGAGACATGGGTGTACACTAGAATGATGATGAGGCACAATCTATGCACATGAACAAGGTTGATGAAGACCCAACTAAGAGTTATAATGAATAATCCTTCTACAACTTCCATAGATGTGTCATATTCAAGTATAAAATCATTGATAATAATAAGCTTCATGTTGATGGTATGAATGATGGTAAAATTGTTTGGTTTCTCACCTAAAATAAAATTAGAAAATTTATCCTAAGATTTTTCCATTGCATACACAATTTGACAATATTGAACACTAATAGGTATTGAATCATCCTACAAATTATATGATGTATACACAACTTAATAAAGATCTTATGAATAAAAATCATGTTTGTTCCTCTTCCTACACTTCTAAAAATACATTTATGGATATTACTCATAAAATTTCACCTACTTATGAACCTTCTTAATTTAATTTTATGAGAAGATACAAAACTACAATTACTATGGTCCACTTTATGGTCATGGTTTCCTTTGTGGTCAACAATGTGAAGGTATTCAAATTGATCTAGGTAATTAGTATAACATATGCATAGAGGAATTTTATATAATTGAAATTTTAGCATTAAACAATTATACACATGTATGTGCTACTCTAAACATAACCAATGACATTCTTGTAGACACTTTGGGGTGTATCAGCCTTCCTCTTGACATCGAGATTAGTACAATAATTAAACATGATATCATCTATGATCATCAACATCTAAAATATGTTTGTGAAGAGATAATTATGAAAGTGATGAGAGATACATATGTACCTATTTTCAAGTGAACTAGTCCAAACTTAAAAATTATGTTGTCACTCTCAAGGATATTTGTTATGACAACAAATGTAAGGAACATCAAGTAGGAGCTCCTTATGTAACCAAAGATAGAATTCATTAATTATAACAACTACAAGTACAACAAAAGAATTAAGAAAAAAATAAAAGGGGGAAATAAAGAGAAAATGAAGCCCTCTTCATTACTTACTAATACTCCTTCTCATCAGTGATCAGCATTGGCATTCTTCAGTCTATTCCGGAACCCGTAGACTGGAATGAGGTGGAAATTAGGGTTTCATGGGCTTGGCTTTTGTAGCATTTCATTTTATTTACTATTTTTAGTAAATGATGGTTGTGGCAGTATGCAGTTGGTTGTCTTCAGTCTTCTCTTCAGTGAGCATATTATTGGTTGTTTCAATATCTTCCTCTCAAGCTTAATTTGTTGAAATCTACTAAGTATTGGCATAAGTGTTATATTTTTCAATTGACCCCTTGGCCTAAGGATACAACTTGCAAGTTGTTTTAAAAAGGGGACTTGAAGGGTACGCCTTGTCATAAGGTGATAATAATATTTTATATTTTTGAATTTATGCTTGGAGGAAAGTGGACGCCACTTTATGAGGAATATATTTTATGAAATTTGAAAATAAGGAGAATTCAAATGGTTGTCTTTTGGCGTGCCAATTGAGGAAGTTGAAGAGTTTCTCATTTCTTATAAAATGAAGACATGACTCCAGCATTTGATATCTATCAACTACCTTATTGTTATGCTGTCAAAATGACTATGGACATTTTGTTATTGCTTCGAGGATGCTACCTCCTAGCCCCTTCCCAATTTCGTGTTTGAAATATAACACCTAATTGGAATATTGCTGCTTCTCACATCAGACTAGCAGATTGAGCAATAAAGATTGAGAAATTTGGTGAATTCTACAGTTTTGAAGTTCCTGGTTTTGCTACAGCTGAAGCTGTTTTCTGTTCGTATCTTGCTGAGTGATTTTTATTTGGTTCTGGGTGTTTGAGCAATCTACTTGTTGACTGGAGGCGCCAACTTCCACCAAAAATCAGATTTTATTTTGAAGTATTCAATTTTATATTGCAAAGTCGATTTTCCTCAAGGGCCGTACCATTTAATGCTGTCTTGGGATTCGTGCCAAAAAAAGTAGAGACTTTGTTTGCTGTTTCTGGATTCTATCTTGGGCGCCAGACTTGTAAGGTGCTTTTGCAATTCGTTTCACGCCATTCGGAGAAGAAATAAGTGAGTTATGAATGTTTTTCTGTTTTCCAGTTTGCTGTTGTAAATTTCCAGAACTCAGGAATTTGCATCAGATTTATCAGTTTCCAGTTTAATCTCCATTTCAGTCATTGGAAAGCAAAGAACACTGTTATAAATTCATTCTTATATCTACATTTCACTTCTCTATCATTGTAACTCATTTAATTGCAGTCTTGTTGAAATTGTAAGGTTCTGATTAGTAGTACTAATCTAACCATTTGTATTGCTGCAACTATTTGATTTGTATCTCATTAAAGTCCCCTGGATGGTTTACCGCCAGTGTGGTTAAATTGTTTGTAAATCTTGTACCCACTTAAGTGGTGAATCCCCACAGTTCTGTGGATGCCCGCCGCAGCGGATGAATTGCTTTAATTTGTAATCTTTTCCCCCCACTGTTTGGTGGTAGCGTGGAATTGTTTTCTCATGGCTGGTTATCCGCCTAATAGTTCTTAATTTCAATTTCTAGACTCCGTCATATGTTAGCACCTCGCCCTCAGTGGGATCTTGAGTGCACATTCTTGACGTTGAGTAGTTCTTCTATTCCAATTCAGTTTCTTCAGTTCAAGCTTCAGCATCTTCCATTCAAGTTCAGATTTTAATTTGAGGCTAACGCTAATCATATCATCTACTGCTGGTTATTTTGTGTTTTCCTTCGAAAAAATTGGTTAGCATATTTCAAACATATGCATAGAGGAATTTTATATAATTGAAATTTTAGCATTAAACAATTATACACATGTATGTGCTACTCTAAACATAACCAATGACATTCTTGTAGACACTTTGGGGTGTATCAGCCTTCCTCTTGACATCGAGATTAGTACAATAATTAAACATGATATCATCTATGATCATCAACATCTAAAATATGTTTGTGAAGAGATAATTATGAAAGTGATGAGAGATACATATGTACCTATTTTCAAGTGAACTAGTCCAAACTTAAAAATTATGTTGTCACTCTCAAGGATATTTGTTATGACAACAAATGTAAGGAACATCAAGTAGGAGCTCCTTATGTAACCAAAGATAGAATTCATTAATTATAACAACTACAAGTACAACAAAAGAATTAAGAAAAAAATAAAAGGGGGAAATAAAGAGAAAATGAAGCCCTCTTCATTACTTACTAATACTCCTTCTCATCAGTGATCAGCATTGGCATTCTTCAGTCTATTCCGGAACCCGTAGACTGGAATGAGGTGGAAATTAGGGTTTCATGGGCTTGGCTTTTGTAGCATTTCATTTTATTTACTATTTTTAGTAAATGATGGTTGTGGCAGTATGCAGTTGGTTGTCTTCAGTCTTCTCTTCAGTGAGCATATTATTGGTTGTTTCAATATCTTCCTCTCAAGCTTAATTTGTTGAAATCTACTAAGTATTGGCATAAGTGTTATAATTTTCAATTGACCCCTTGGCCTAAGGATACAACTTGCAAGTTGTTTTAAAAAGGGGACTTGAAGGGTACGCCTTGTCATAAGGTGATAATAATATTTTATATTTTTGAATTTATGCTTGGAGGAAAGTGGACGCCACTTTATGAGGAATATATTTTATGAAATTTGAAAATAAGGAGAATTCAAATGGTTGTCTTTTGGCGTGCCAATTGAGGAAGTTGAAGAGTTTCTCATTTCTTATAAAATGAAGACATGACTCCAGCATTTGATATCTATCAACTACCTTATTGTTATGCTGTCAAAATGACTATGGACATTTTGTTATTGCTTCGAGGATGCTACCTCCTAGCCCCTTCCCAATTTCGTGTTTGAAATATAACACCTAATTGGAATATTGCTGCTTCTCACATCAGACTAGCAGATTGAGCAATAAAGATTGAGAAATTTGGTGAATTCTACAGTTTTGAAGTTCCTGGTTTTGCTACAGCTGAAGCTGTTTTCTGTTCGTATCTTGCTGAGTGATTTTTATTTGGTTCTGGGTGTTTGAGCAATCTACTTGTTGACTGGAGGCGCCAACTTCCACCAAAAATCAGATTTTATTTTGAAGTATTCAATTTTATATTGCAAAGTCGATTTTCCTCAAGGGCCGTACCATTTAATGCTGTCTTGGGATTCGTGCCAAAAAAAGTAGAGACTTTGTTTGCTGTTTCTGGATTCTATCTTGGGCGCCAGACTTGTAAGGTGCTTTTGCAATTCGTTTCACGCCATTCGGAGAAGAAATAAGTGAGTTATGAATGTTTTTCTGTTTTCCAGTTTGCTGTTGTAAATTTCCAGAACTCAGGAATTTGCATCAGATTTATCAGTTTCCAGTTTAATCTCCATTTCAGTCATTGGAAAGCAAAGAACACTGTTATAAATTCATTCTTATATCTACATTTCACTTCTCTATCATTGTAACTCATTTAATTGCAGTCTTGTTGAAATTGTAAGGTTCTGATTAGTAGTACTAATCTAACCATTTGTATTGCTGCAACTATTTGATTTGTATCTCATTAAAGTCCCCTGGATGGTTTACCGCCAGTGTGGTTAAATTGTTTGTAAATCTTGTACCCACTTAAGTGGTGAATCCCCACAGTTCTGTGGATGCCCGCCGCAGCGGATGAATTGCTTTAATTTGTAATCTTTTCCCCCCACTGTTTGGTGGTAGCGTGGAATTGTTTTCTCATGGCTGGTTATCCGCCTAATAGTTCTTAATTTCAATTTCTAGACTCCGTCATATGTTAGCACCTCGCCCTCAGTGGGATCTTGAGTGCACATTCTTGACGTTGAGTAGTTCTTCTATTCCAATTCAGTTTCTTCAGTTCAAGCTTCAGCATCTTCCATTCAAGTTCAGATTTTAATTTGAGGCTAACGCTAATCATATCATCTACTGCTGGTTATTTTGTGTTTTCCTTCGAAAAAATTGGTTAGCATATTTCAGTGGTATCAGAGCAGAAGACCCTGCCATCCTGTGGCTGATTGCAGTAGTGAACTGATGAGTGACAGAGACACAAGGCCATACACTAGAAGTCAGGCCAGAAATCAGCATCAGTTTCCGCCCGTTCCAGAGGCAGATACCTTCTCAGAAGTTCTAAGAGACCTTGGTAAAACAGTGGAAGGTTCAGATAATTCAGTGGAAGTGGTTGATCACACAACTGTCATAATGTCAGATTCAGTAAGAAAAGATAATGAAGAAAGGGATAGAGTGGAGAAGAAGTTTGACGGGATGATAGATATGATGTCCCGTTTGTTATCCAAGTTGGATCAGCAAGCAGCTCAGAGTATTATTCAGCCCCAAAATAACTCAGCTGGAGAAAATAGTGGAGTGAATGGAAATAATAACAGTGGCAGTCCTGAGGTGAATACTAGGGACAGAATTGTAGGTCAGCATACTACAATTCATAGTGGGTCATCCTCTAGACCCCTCTTTCCTGTTTTCACACCAAGGGAAGAGCAACAACCAGTTGAGGCTACTCCAAACTTTGCTGATGATGCTCGTCAAGCCTATATGGAGTATGTGTCCTTACCTCTTGACATGAGAGGAGCATGGACCTTTGATCAATTCATGAATCAAAGGAGTCGGAGAAATGGTGGTAGGAATGATCAACGTCTTCCTGCAGGCCCTAGAAATGATTTTTACCAAGCATTGGGAAAGATCACTATGGAACATTTTGATGGTGGTAACAAGTGTACAGCCAGGTCATGGGTACAAAAGTTAGATAACTACCTCTCCCTTAGACCTATGCCGGAAGAAGATGCTATCAAATTTGCTACCTTGCACTTAGATGGCATAGCTCATGAATGGTGGACTCACGGTTTGGTCACTCTTGGCCACAACCTTATTCGCACTTATGGAGAATTTACAAATAAATTGATTGAGAGATTTGACACCAAAGATCCGGAATTGAAGTTTAGAGAATTGGCACAGTTAAAACAGCAAGGATCTTTAGAGAGTTATGTGGCTGATTTTCAGAGGTTGTCAGTAATGGTGCCCAACATTACTGAAAGAAGACTTGTAGTCCTTTTTGCTGAAGGTTTAATGGAGCCATTGAAGGGTTGGGTCAAAGCATTTGATCCTCCAACATTGGATGAAGCTATCAAGAAAGCTAGGAGCATGGAATTGGCAGCCCCAAGACCTAAGTTTCACTCAAAAACATTCAGCCATAAGAAGGATAAAAGGCCATCTTCAAATCTGCCCAAGAAGTTTCCACCAAGGCTGTCCGAAGAGCTCAAAGAACAGCTTAGAAAGGATGGAGTTTGCTTCACTTGTCGTGAGCCTTGGGTGAAAGGCCACCGTTGCTATGGAAGAGGCAAAGTAGTTCAAATGGAGGGCTATTCTGATTATGGATCAGAATCTGATTCGTCTGATCAGCAATACGAATCAGCAAGTAGTGAAGGTGAAGAAGTTCAAGAAGACAAGTCCGAAGAGGTTGGAGATAGTAGTGCTTTTGCACAACTATCTAGTTTTCAAAAGAATGAATCTTTTAGGGTTCATGGAGTGGTAAATTCACAAAGGATAGTTGCCCTAATTGATACTGGAGCAACTCACAATTTTATTGATGAAGGGCTAGTTGCTAGAAAAGGTTTAAAGACTGAAAATTTTGATGGTTTCAAAGTAATGGTTGCGGATGGTTTCACTATGTCTTGCACAAGGAGAATCCCTAATCTATCTTTGCAATTAGGGAATCATGAAATTAAGGATGATTTTTATGTGGTGGGTATAGGAGACACTGATGTTGTGTTGGGCATACAATGGCTGCGATCTCTTGGTGAGATCACATTGAATTTGCAAACCATGGAGCTGAAATTTCAGTCTAATGGAAGGAAGGTTGTTTTAAGAGGGATGTCAAATGGAGGCCCTCGAATTGTTTCGTTGAAAAGGATGGAAAGGCTGATCCGCCATGATCAAGTTGAATGGGCTGCTGAATGTATGGTTTTACCAGCTGATCCGGTTGAGGAAAAAAGGCAATATCATCCTGATATTCAAGCCTTACTTTCAAAGAAAAGTAAAATCTTTGGAAGCTTACCTCCTGGAAGACCTCCTGAAAGAGGTTCTGAACATGTGATTGAATTAGAAGAAGGAGCAAAACCAGTCATTACTACACCTTACCGCTATCCAAAGAGGCAGAAAGATGAAATTGAAAAGGCCATCAAGGAGCTGTTGGAAAGTGGTTTTATTAGACCAAGCAAGAGTCCATTTGCCTCAGCAGTAGTGCTGGTCAAAAAGAAAGATGGTACAATGCGTATGTGTGTTGACTATCGCGCATTAAATCAGAAAACCATCAAGAATAGATATCCTATCCCTAGGATTGATGAGCTCATTGATGAGCTCCATGGGGCAATGTTCTTCTCAAAGATTGATCTTCGTTCAGGATATCACCAAATCAGAATGAGGGAGGAGGATATAGAAAAGACAGCATTTAGATGCCACTTTGGGCATTTTGAATTTCTTGTCATGCCTTTTGGTTTGACAAATGCTCCAGCCACATTCCAATCTTGTATGAACAAGATTTTTAGACAGCAGTTGAGGAAGTTTGTGCTCATCTTCTTCGACGATATTCTCATATTCAGTAAGTCTTGGGAAGAGCACCTTAAGCATTTGGAAGAAGTGCTTACCATTTTAGAGGCGGAATGTCTATTCGCCAAAGAGTCAAAGTGTGAGTTTGGGATGGAAGAACTTTTATACCTTGGCCACATTATCAGCTCAAAGGGTGTGAAAGTGGATCCAGAAAAGATAAGGGCCATTCTTGATTGGCCAACTCCTAAGACTATTTCTCATTTGAGAGGTTTTTTAGGGTTATGTGGATTCTATAGAAGATTTGTAAAAGGTTATTCTCATCAAGCTGCACCTTTGACAGATCTTACAAAGAAAGGAGCTTTTCTTTGGACTAAGCAAGCACAAGAGGTTTTTGATAAGTTTAAACAAATCATGAGTTCGTGTCCAGTATTGGCACTTCCGGATTTCTCAAAACCTTTTGAATTACAATGTGATGCTTCAGGAGAAGGAGTTGGAGCTGTCCTAATGCAAGACAAACATCCTATTGTCTTCGAGAGTAGAAAGTTGAGAGGGGCAGAAAAAACTTACTCTATTTATGACAAAGAGATGCTTGCCATCATGCATGCTTTGTCTAAATTCCGTCAATACTTGGTGGGAAGTAAATTTGTTGTTAAGACTGATCACAACAGTCTTAAACATTTCATGCGCCAAAAGGAATTGAATGAAAGGCAGCAAAAATGGGTAAGTAAACTCCAAGCATATGACTTTGACATTGAATATGTCAAAGGAAAAAATAATATAGTTGCTGATGCACTTTCTAGAAGGCCTCATTTGCAGTCAATTTGTGAGTTATCAGCAGATTGGAAAGAATTAATTGCTGCTGATTATGTTAAAAATCAGTTTGCAACCAGCTTGTTAGAAGGTCAATTGGTTGATGGAAGGTATAAGTTGGTTGATGGATTAATTTATTATAAAGATAGAATCTTTTTAGTACAAGAATCTAAGCTTAAGAAAAAGATTCTACAAGCTTTTCATGATGTTCCCCTTGCTGGTCATCAAGGGATTTTCAAGACTTACAAGCAGATTCGTGAACGATTCACTTGGAAAGGTTTGAAAGATGAAGTCTTGAATTACATTAGAGAGTGTCCTACTTGTCAAAGGAATAAAAATGAACACTCTTTTCCTGCTGGTTTACTTCAGCCCTTGCCTATTCCAAATCAGAAGTGGGAAAGTATTGCCATGGATTTTATCACGGGGTTGCCCAAGGTGCAAGGACGTGACTGTATATTTGTTGTGGTTGATAGACTAACAAAATTTGCTCATTTCTTTGCTGTTACCACTTCATTTACAGCAGCTCAAGTGGCTGAGTTGTTTTTTAGAGAGGTGTTCCGTTTGCATGGGTTGCCTAAAACAATTGTCAGTGATAGGGACAGCAAGTTCCTAAGTGTTTTTTGGCAGGAGATCTTCAGATTGAGTGGGACAGTGCTTACTCCAAGCACAAGTTATCACCCACAAACAGATGGGCAATCAGAAATTGTTAACAAGTGGTTAGAGGGCTACCTAAGGAACTATGTTTCAGGACAGCAGCGAGCTTGGATTAAATGGCTTCATTTAGGAGAGTATTGTTACAACTCTTCTTATCACATGTCAATTAAGATGTCTCCTTTTAAGGCTCTTTATGGTTATGAGGCTACTAACTTTGTTGATCTAGTGTTTGGTGATAGTAGAGCCCCACAAGCATTGGATATGTTACAACAAAGCCAAGACATCTTGAAAACTCTTAAGGAAAATCTGCAACAAGCTCAAAATCAGCAGAAGTTATACGCTGATCAGCAGCGTGTGGAAAGGTCTTTTGAAGTTGGGGACATGGTCTATTTGAGGCTTCAGCCATATAGACAATCTTCTCTCAAGAAGAGTGGTGCAGAAAAGTTGAAGCCACGCTTTTATGGTCCTTTCAAAATCACCAAAAGGATTGGTGAAGTTGCTTATGAGTTGGAACTTCCAGCTGAAAGCAAAATACATAATGTTTTTCATGTGTCTCGCCTCAAGAAGGCAATTGGACACAATGTGGTGGCTACATCAGAATTACCTCCATTGGATGAGGAAGGTCATTTAGTGTTGATTCCAGAAGAGATCCTTGACACTAGAGAACGTTCTTTGAGAAGGACAATCAAAGAATATTTGGTGAGATGGAGGAATTTGCCTATTGAAGATGCTACGTGGGAAGGTGAACAGATTTTGTTGCATCCATCTTTGCAGTTGGTTGGGGACAAGCAATTTCGAGGAGGGCGGACTGTAATGTCCCCTTCTCATCAGTGATCAGCATTGGCATTCTTCAGTCTATTCCGGAACCCGTAGACTGGAATGAGGTGGAAATTAGGGTTTCATGGGCTTGGCTTTGTAGCATTTCATTTTATTTACTATTTTTAGTAAATGATGGTTGTGGCAGTATGCAGTTGGTTGTCTTCAGTCTTCTCTTCAGTGAGCATATTATTGGTTGTTTCAATATCTTCCTCTCAAGCTTAATTTGTTGAAATCTACTAAGTATTGGCATAAGTGTTATAATTTTCAATTGACCCCTTGGCCTAAGGATACAACTTGCAAGTTGTTTTAAAAAGGGGACTTGAAGGGTACGCCTTGTCATAAGGTGATAATAATATTTTATATTTTTTGAATTTATGCTTGGAGGAAAGTGGACGCCACTTTATGAGGAATATATTTTATGAAATTTGAAAATAAGGAGAATTCAAATGGTTGTCTTTTGGCGTGCCAATTGAGGAAGTTGAAGAGTTTCTCATTTCTTATAAAATGAAGACATGACTCCAGCATTTGATATCTATCAACTACCTTATTGTTATGCTGTCAAAATGACTATGGACATTTTGTTATTGCTTCGAGGATGCTACCTCCTAGCCCCTTCCCAATTTCGTGTTTGAAATATAACACCTAATTGGAATATTGCTGCTTCTCACATCAGACTAGCAGATTGAGCAATAAAGATTGAGAAATTTGGTGAATTCTACAGTTTTGAAGTTCCTGGTTTTGCTACAGCTGAAGCTGTTTTCTGTTCGTATCTTGCTGAGTGATTTTTATTTGGTTCTGGGTGTTTGAGCAATCTACTTGTTGACTGGAGGCGCCAACTTCCACCAAAAATCAGATTTTATTTTGAAGTATTCAATTTTATATTGCAAAGTCGATTTTCCTCAAGGGCCGTACCATTTAATGCTGTCTTGGGATTCGTGCCAAAAAAAGTAGAGACTTTGTTTGCTGTTTCTGGATTCTATCTTGGGCGCCAGACTTGTAAGGTGCTTTTGCAATTCGTTTCACGCCATTCGGAGAAGAAATAAGTGAGTTATGAATGTTTTTCTCAAGCTTCCAAGCCACAAGAATTTAACCCAGAATTTGGTGACCGATACCGGGCCGTACTTTAATCTCCATTTCTCATTGAGCAAAGAACACTGCTTATAAATTCATTCTTATATCTTACATTTCCCACTTCTCTATCATTGTAACTCATTTAATTGCGCCTTTGTTGAAATTGTAAGGTTCTCACTAGTAGTACTAATCTTAACCATTTGTATCAAGGTAACTATTTGATTTGTATTCATTAAAGTCCCCGATGGTTTACCGCCAGCAGGTTAAATTGTTTGTAAATCTTGTACCCACTTTATGGTGGAACTCACGCCTGCGGATGCCCGCCGCAATGGATCTGCTTTAATTTGTAATCTTTTCCCCACCGCTTTGGTGGTAGCGTGGAATTGCTTTCATGGTCGGTTATCCGCTTCATCTAATTTCAATTTCTAGACTGGCCATATGTTAGCACCTCGCCCCTCGCGATCTTGAGTGCACATTCTTGACGCCGAGTAGTTCTTCATTCCAATTCGCTTCAGCTCAGTTTATCTCCACCGGTTCGGGGATTTTAATTTGAGGCTAACGCTTAATCATATCATCATCTAATGCCTCGGTTATTATTTTGTGTTTTCCTTCGAAAAAATTGGTTAGCATATTTCAGTGGTATCAGAGCAGAAGACCCTGCCATCCTGTGGCTGATTGCAGTAGTGAACTGATGAGTGACAGAGACACAAGGCCATACACTAGAAGTCAGGCCAGAAATCAGCATCAGTTTCCGCCCGTTCCAGAGGCAGATACCTTCTCAGAAGTTCTAAAAGACCTTGGTAAAACAGTGGAAGGTTCAGATAATTCAGTGGAAGTGGTTGATCACACAACTGTCATAATGTCAGATTCAGTAAGAAAAGATAATGAAGAAAGGGATAGAGTGGAGAAGAAGTTTGACGGGATGATAGATATGATGTCCCGTTTGTTATCCAAGTTGGATCAGCAAGCAGCTCAGAGTATTATTCAGCCCCAAAATAACTCAGCTGGAGAAAATAGTGGGGTGAATGGAAATAATAACAGTGGCAGTCCTGAGGTGAATACTAGGGACAGAATTGTAGGTCAGCATACTACAATTCATAGTGGGTCATCCTCTAGACCCCTCTTTCCTGTTTTCACACCAAGGGAAGAGCAACAACCAGTTGAGGCTACTCCAAACTTTGTTGATGATGCTCATCAAGCCTATATGGAGTATGTTTCTTTACCTCTTGACTTGAGAGGAGCATGGACCTTTGATCAATTCATGAATCAAAGGAGTCGGAGAAATGGTGGTAGGAATGATCAACGTCCTCCTGCAGGCCCTAGAAATGATTTTTACCAAGCATTGGGAAAGATCACTATGGAACATTTTGATGGTGGTAACAAGTGTACAGCCAGGTCATGGGTGCAAAAGTTAGATAACTACCTCTCTCTTAGACCTATGCCGGAAGAAGATGCTATCAAATTTGCTACCTTGCACTTAGATGGCATAGCTCATGAATGGTGGACTCACGGTTTAGTCACTCTTGGCCATAACCTTATTTGCACATATGGAGAGTTTACAAATAAGCTGATTGAGAGATTTGACACCAAAGATCCGGAATTGAAGTTTAGAGAATTGGCACAGTTGAAACAGCAAGGATCTTTAGAAAGTTATGTGGCTGATTTTCAGAGGTTGTCAGTAATGGTGCCCAACATTACTGAAAGAAGACTTGTAGTCCTTTTTGCTGAAGGTTTAATGGAGCCATTGAAGGGTTGGGTCAAAGCATTTGATCCTCCAACATTGGATGAAGCTATCAAGAAAGCTAGGAGCATGGAATTGGTAGCCCCAAGACCTAAATTTCACTCAAAAACATTCAGCCATAAGAAGGATAAAAAGCCATCTTCAAATCTGCCCAAGAAGTTTCCACCAAGGCTGTCCGAAGAGCTCAAAGAACAGCTTAGAAAGGATGGAGTTTGCTTCACTTGTCGTGAGCCTTGGGTGAAAGGCCACCGTTGCTATGGAAGAGGCAAAGTAGTTCAAATGGAGGGCTATTCTGATTATGGATCAGAATCTGATTCGTTTGATCAGCAATACGAATCAGCAAGTAGTGAAGGTGAAGAAGTTCAAGAAGACAAGTCCGAAGAGGTTGGAGATAGTAGTGCTTTTGCACAACTATCCAGTTTTCAAAAGAATGAATCTTTTAGGGTTCATGGAGGTGTAAATTCACAAAGGATAGTTGCCCTAATTGATACTGGAGCAACTCACAATTTTATTGATGAAGGGCTAGTTGCTAGAAAAGGTTTAAAGACTGAAAATTTTGATGGTTTCAAAGTAATGGTTGCGGATGGTTTCACTATGTCTTGCACAAGGAGAATCCCTAATCTATCCTTGCAATTAGGGAATCATGAAATTAAGGATGATTTTTATGTGGTGGGTATAGGAGACACTGATGTTGTGTTGGGCATACAATGGCTGCGATCTCTTGGTGAGATCACATTGAATTCGCAAACCATGGAGCTGAAATTTCAGTCTAATGGAAAGAAGGTTGTTTTAAGAGACGTCACCGAGGCCCTAATTGCCTGAAAGGATGGAAAGGCTGATCCTCGGCCACATGGATCAAGTTGAATGGCCTACCATCGTATGGCTTTACCAACATCCTGAGGAAAAAGGCACTATCATCCTGATATTCAAGCCTTACTTTCAAAGAAAAGTAAAATCTTTGGAAGCTTACCTCCTGGAAGACCTCCTGAAAGAGGTTCTGAACATGTGATTGAATTAGAAGAAGGAGCAAAACCAGTCATTACTACACCTTCCCGCTATCCAAAGAGGCAGAAAGATGAAATTGAAAAGGCCATCAAGGAGCTGTTGGAAAGTGGTTTTATTAGACCAAGCAAGAGTCCATTTGCCTCAGCAGTAGTGCTGGTCAAAAAGAAAGATGGTACAATGCGTAGGTGTGTAGACTATCGCGCATTAAATCAGAAAACCATCAAGAATAGATATCCTATCCCTAGGATTGATGAGCTTATTGATTAGCTCCATGGGGCAATGTTCTTCTCAAAGATTGATCTTCGTTCAGGATATCACCAAATCAGAATGAGGGAGGAGGATATAGAAAAGACAGCATTTAGATGCCACTTTGGGCATTTTGAACTTCTTGTCATGCCTTTTGGTTTGACAAATGCTCCAGCCACATTCCAATCTTGTATGAACAAGATTTTTAGACAGCAGTTGAGGAAGTTTGAGCTCATCTTCTTCGACGAGCTCTCTACATTCCGTGAAGTCTAAATATACCCCAAGGCTTCTGGAAGAAGTGGGCAACAATTCTCCATTCAAAGACGCGAGTTTGATGGAAGAACTTTATACCTTTGGCCACATTATCACCAAAAGGTGAAAGTGATCCGTGAAAAAAAGATAAGGGCCATTCTGATTTCACAACTCCAAAGAATATTTCTCACTTGAGAGGTTTTTTGGGTTTTTGTGGATTTTAGAGAAGATTTGTCAAGGGATATTCTCACATGGCAGCCCCCTTACAAATCTTACAAAGAAAGGAGCTTTCTTTACCCAAGCAAGCACAAGAGGTTTTGATAAGTTTAAACAAATCATGAGTTCGTGTCCAGTATTGGCACTTCCGGATTTCTCAAAACCTTTTGAATTACAATGTGATGCTTCAGGAGAAGGAGTTGGAGCTGTCCTAATGCAAGACAAACATCCTATTGTCTTCGAGAGCAGAAAGTTGAGAGAGGAAGAAAAAACTTACTCTATTTATGACAAAGAGATGCTTGCCATCATGCATGCTTTGTCTAAATTCCGTCAATACTTGGTGGGAAGTAAATTTGTTGTTAAGACTGATCACAACAGCCTTAAACATTTTATGCGCCAAAAGGAATTGAATGAAAGGCAGCAAAAATGGGTAAGTAAACTCCAAGCATATGACTTTAACATTGAATATGTCAAAGGAAAAAATAATATAGTTGCTGATGCACTTTCTAGAAGGCCTCATTTGCAGTCAATTTGTGAGTTATCAGCAGATTGGAAAGAATTAATTGCTGCTGATTATGTTAAAAATCAGTTTGCAACCAGCTTGTTAGAAGGTCAATTGTTTGATGAAAGGTATAAGTTGGTTGATGGATTAATTTATTATAAAGATAGAATCTTTTTAGTACAAGAATCTAAGCTTAAGAAAAAGATTCTACAATCTTTTCATGATGTTCCCCTTGCTGGTCATCAAGGGATTTTCAAGACTTACAAGCAGATTCGTGAACGATTCACTTGGAAAGGTTTGAAAGATGAAGTCTTGAATTACATTAGAGAGTGTCCTATTTGTCAAAGGAATAAAAATGAACACTCTTTTCCTGCTGGTTTACTTCAGCCTTTGCCTATTCCAAATCAGAAGTGGGAAAGTATTGCCATGGACTTTATCA
>VDFB02284716.1:0-47515 GCA_007258455.2 Sequoia sempervirens
GGGGTTTGACCAAGGAAAATCCCTATTTGCTAACCCCAACCATTTTTTCCCTCTTGCATCTATGTTTGCAAACTTTTGTTTGCAAATTTAACAAGCATTTAGGTGTGAAGATTGGTCAACATGTCAACTAGCTATTGCAAGTCAAATCAACTCTATTTCAAGCTTAGAGAAGGTTTTTTGTCTGTTTCCTGTAGAATTGACTTCAATAACCCAACAAGCAGACATTTCTAGATCTAGTGTTGCAGAGTTGTCTCCTAATTTCTCATAATTTTGGGAGAGGACTAATTCACCACCAATGGAAAATTTGTCCCACCTTAAGACTGTAAATCTAGATTTTGTCAAATTTTGGATCCCAGCAGTCAGAAACTGGTTCTCGACAATTTTTCACCAATAGGGGCAATTGAGTCTCATTGTTGATTTTATGTAACTTTAGACAACATTTAGACAATTCAAAATTCCTAAAATATTGCCTAGGTGCATTCTGTTTTATCCCATTTCTTTCTATTTTGCATTAATTCATCTCTTAGTTCATTGTTTGTATATCACAGTGTGTTTTCCAACATAGTTTAAATCTTAGTTTTCCATTCATATTTCAGCCTTCTAGATCACTTAATTTCACTTAGTTCACTTCAGCTTAGATAACATCACACATAACTTAATTTGAATGAACCCCTTAGCATTTTTGACCCTACCTCTCTCCTTTTAGGTGAAAAGCCCTAGAAGAGCTAGAGAAGTGCATAGGTGCCAAAAATATATGGTTCATTTTGGTGAGCCTGCATTTTGAACACTTTGTATTTATGAATTCAACTGCATACTAGATTACATTTTCATCAAAATTCAATTAGGATTTTTTTTGTTTTTGCATCCTACAACTTCTCATATTGCATTAGTGAAAGCTTTGTTTAGATTTCATTTTTGTATTGCATATCATTGAAAAAATTGAAATTATGCATTATGCATCCTTAATTGCATTCTATAGAGTATTAGAGTAATTTTTAAATTTCTAAAAACCATAAAAAAATATCATACTAGGACTCATTCGCCACCCTAGGCGAATCAGTCCCTCTACACTTTTTCAACAACATTTCTAGCATCTTTCTAACATTTTCCTGCATTACAATTTCTTGTTCTTGCATTCTATTTTCATTTCCAAAATCTTTGTTTTAAATCATTTATTGCATCTTAGTTTACTTTCATCATGACATTTTCTTTCAATAAGTTTTGGAATTCATTAAAATCATTGGTAGACATGTCCAATTGTGCCTTTGGTTGTGAACCTAATGACCTTGAACTCCCACATGCTCCTTCAACTCCTCATGATTGTCCTCCTCATAAAATAGACATCATTGGAGAATATGATGATAGCATGAACAAGTCTTACAATGAATGCCTTGATAAACTAGAAGCCAACAACCTTATATCCATCCATGCAGTCACAAGATCTTCCTACTATTGCACCTCCTAATCACTTTGCATACTTACATCCTAAAATCAATGAAGGACCTAATGTTCCTCCCTCAAGTGGACCTAGTTCCTCTAAACAACCACATTCACAACCATTTTACAATCATAAATTCATAAACACTCCCATAAACCTTGAAGAAACATAAGGTAAAGGCTTCACTATCTTAATTAAACAAGGTTGTGATACAACACATGAACATGACATTCATCAAATCCTTGAACAAATACCAATCAAAGAAAAAACAAGAGGATTAGGATATAAAGATCCTTCTCATCCTAATAGACCCCCTTTTTAACCTAGGAGACTTCAGGATCATGGTACAATGATCTTTGATGCTCCTCTTAACTTGAACATTCTCCTTCCACGTGAGAAACCATTATCTCCTTCTAATGAAAAGGATGCTAGGATCCCCATGGGTCATCTTCCTCCTATTCATAAAAAAGGAGAGTCTAGCAAATGAAAATGACCTTACAAATTGAAAAAAACTCAAGTTTCCTACACATCCTCCACCCAAATGTGAAAGGAGACTTCAACTACTTTTACCACCTATGAATAGGTTGGTTATTCATCCTAAAGACTCTAACATACCATTTTGTAAATATTATCATATTCTTGGACATCAGACCAAAGAATGTTGGACATTGAAGTACATACTAGATAAGTATCGCTTCACTCATACCGATTGTTTCCCCATCCTACCTTAAACCAACCAAATCCCTTCATCACGCAATAGTTGTAGAATTCCTTATTCTCATTATTGCATGATCCTTGCCCATCACTCACCTCAGCTCATTCTTTCATTACACTTTGTGGGGGGAAAGAAGTTGTAAGCCTTGTCCTTGTAATGCACTTTTCTTTGTCTCTTAACTATGTTATTCCTTTTCCGCTTAACCATTTAAGATTGATAAACCAATAACATAGTTAATGGTTGACTTACATTTTCATTACTTGCTCATTTTTCATTTTTCTTTTATGTGCGTATCATGTTCCCCCGTAACGTTCGTTTGATGTTCCCTCTCTTTGTACACTTCTTCTATTTGTACCTCTATTCTTCTATTTCTCATGCATTGTTTTGTGTTTTCCTTTTGAGGATGATGAAAAGTGTAGAGACACCCTATGTCTCTTCCATGTTGACCCAAATGGTCTTTGTCTTTTTATCTTTTTGTTTTGTGTTTTCCTTTTGGGGATTACGCAAAGCATTGAGAAAAAAATGTCTCCTTTATGTTGACCCAAAAGGTTTTTCATTTTCTTTCACATTTTTCATTTTATTTCTTTTCACTTGTGATTTCCTTTTGGGGATGATGCAAGGCATTGAGACCAAAATGTCTCCTTCATGTTGACCAAAAATTATTTTCAATTTCTTTCATATTTTTTTTTCTTTCTTTTCTTTTGTGTTTTCCTTTTGTGGATGATGCAAGGCATTGAGACCAAAATGTCTCGTTCATGTTGAACCAAAACCTTTTTCATTTTCTTTCACATTTTCTTTTTCTTTCTTTTTTCTTGTGTTTTCCTTTAGGGGATGATGCAAAGCGTCGAGACTGAAATGTCTCTTCCATGTTGACCCAAAACAAACTTTATGTTTCTTTTGTTTTCACTCTCTTTGTGTCATTCTTCCAGTTCTATGTGCTTTGGGAAATAATGATATTTCCAAGATCTTTCATAACAACATTGCAACAATGAACATACTGAGCCCAAATCCATATATCCCTTATGTGTTTGGTGTGCTCTTTTCTGGGGGCAACACACTTTCTTTACTTTTCATTTTCCTTGACATGATGTAGCCTAACTTCGAATTGTATGGCTTGGCATAGGGATTTCTAAGTTGGCTCTCATGTCTTGTTTTCCTTTTGCATTTTCTTCCCTTTTCTACTTTAAAGTAATTGCTCATAGAATGATGTGTAGAAATTCCCTTAAAGTGGGGGGCATACATTACCATTAATTCATTTTCATTCTTGGTTTCTTGTGTAGCCTTTTCATTTATATGATGCGTTCGTCACTTTGTGGATGAAATTCAAGGGTGTGATGTCATTCATAAGCATGATCTATCTTATCATATTACATTCCTCTTAGTGGCATGATGTGACACACTACATCACCTAAGTTGTGAATATTCTATTCTTTAATTAGTACTCTCTTGAAGACATTAGACATAATGTTTCCTAAGTGACTGACCTTTGATGAACTTAACAAGACTCCTTTGAACATCTTTTGCATTTTTTCATTTTTTCATTTTAAACTTTTTTCCACCTTGCATAATGCAACTTACATGTTTGTGGTACCTTTCCTTTTTGTTCATGAGTACTAAGCATATGTAGCTTTGTTTGTCTCATGAAGCATGAATTGACAGCTTCCTTGTGGCACCTTGTTAAAGTCATCAAGAGGTATAACTTTGATATGGTTGAGTGGGAAGCCCATCTAGCAGCATGAATTTTCCCTATAGCCACCTTCGTGTTTATGAGTGCATACCATCTAGCGTATGTATCTTACCTTTTGGGATTTCTTACCCCACAGACAATCAAAAGTTTCGTGTCCCTAGAGTGAGTACATTTGGGGCTTCTCACCCAGTAGACTATCATGAGTTAAATTGTCACCCTAGAGTGAGTATGAATTCTCTTTTTCTCACAATTAGCTTCTATCTAATCCACAGCAAGTTGGATAGACGGTCGAAGCTTCATCCGATTTTATCTTTCACTTGTGTGTTCCTTTATTATTATGCTTATTTTTCAATGGGATCTTCATCCTGAGGGCTTGATCATCCCTCTTGATCATTGTTATTCCATCTTTCTAATGTAAGTACATGTGAACCCTCTTCTTTATGTTCATGGCTAATTTAGTGTAAGTTTGAAGTAGGTTCATCCTCTCACTAAAGTGGAGGATAAATGTGCCATAGAAAAATGGCCCCTTGTCATTTTCATGGCCTTTTAAGTCTTATTTCATGATGTTTGATCTATTTTTCTCTGATTTTTAAGTTGTAACATGGCTTGAACATGCATATTTAGGTAATAAAATTCAAATAGTGACATCTTGTGAAGGTGTTGTGAAGTATTGTAAGACATTTCTACACTCTTCTAGACTCTATTCATTGCAATTCACCTAAAAATCACATTTTCATCACTAATCAAGTCTGATTTTGAAGTGTTGTAAAGTCTTGTAACAAGCTTTCATGCTTTTCTAGGCATAACTTCACCATTTATCCCTTTCTTATGGTTTATTTGACCCCTTTATGCCCTTATAAGGCTTAATTAAGTGCATTTTTTAATGTAAGCCTGACAAACAAGATTAAATACAAGATCATTCCCGACACCCATTTTCATGTCCTAGGTGGGACCCATTCGCCATGGGTGGCAAATGAGTCCCACTAGGCTCCAAATTCAAAATATTTTAAATTTCCTTTCGAGTTTTTATTCAAAATCTCTTGATGTTGTCTTGTGATGAGGTATGAATGGGTTACTAAGGCACAAGATTGTATAAATAAGTGTTTTCACATCCATTCTAATCCCCATTCATTCAAGCATTCAATCTCACATCACATTCAAGCATTCAATCACCTTACAATATCAAATCAAGCATTATTCAAACATTTTGGAGCATCCATTGACACAACTTCAAATTTGCATCATCAAGGGTTTGGTAAGTTGATAGAATTTGTATGTTGTTAGTTTATCATTCTCTTGTATTTCATTATTTCATCAACGGTTTGATTACCAAAGTGGGGTTTGACCAAGGGGAACCCATCTTTGCTAACCCTCAACCATTTTTCCCCTCTTGCATGTGTGTTTGAAGACTTTTGTGTGTAGATTTAACAAGAATTTAGGTGTCGAAGATTGGTCAACAATTCAACTAGGTTCTTCAAGTCAAATAAACTCTATTTCAAGCTTGGAGAAGGTTTTCTATCCATTTCCTATAGAATTGACTTTGGCAACCTAATAAGCATACATTTCTAGATCTAAGGTTGTAGAGTTCTCTCCTGATTTCTCAGAATTTTGGGTGAGGACTAATTAACCACCATTGGTGAATGAGTCCCACCTTAAGACTAAAAATCTAAAGTTTGTCAGATTCTAGATCCCGACAGTCAAAAACTTGTTTCTGGCAATTTTTCACTAGTAGTGGGACTAATTAGCCACCCTAGGTGAATGAGTCCCACTATTGATTTTCTATAACTTCATACAACATTCATACAATTCTAGATTCCTTAAATCTTTCCCAAGAGCACTCTATTTCATCCCATTTCTTTCTATTCTGCATTAATTCATCTTTTAGTTCATTGTTTGCATATCATAGTGTGTTTTCCAGAATAGTTTAAATCTTTGTTTTGCATTCATATTTCAACCTTTTAGATCACTTAATTGCACTTAGTTCACTTGATTTAGCTTATATAACATCACATAACTTAATTTGAATGAACCCCTTAGCATTTTTGGCCCTACCTCTCTCCTTTTAGGTGAAAAACCATAGAAGAGCTAGAAAAGTGCATAGGTGCCAAAAATCTATAGTTCAGATAATGACCAATTCATTAGTAAAAGTCTACATAAGATCTTTCTTATCAACAATATTTATCACCATCAAGGGAAGATCTGATGTGCTTGCTTGAGTGGTGGGATACTCATTAGTAGGTTGTGGGGTGACCAGCTTTAATTGTCTTGCAAGAATGCTTGGATTGGCTTCTTCCCGATGGCCATCAAAGATTTCTACAAATATTGGCATTGGTAGTTGAGGTAGAAGCTTCCCAACATCAATCCAGTTATTCTCTACATGTACCACCACCTCGTATGCATCAGGCAAGATATCCCCTCCCATGGAGGTTATCATGATTATAATATTTGACTTAAAGGCCTTTAGATAGAACATGAATGTCATCGCAATCTAGGGTTGATCAGTCATGACAATCCTTTGCTAGTTCTTGTGTAACCTGGTGCTAAAGTATCTCATGGCTTCATGCAAAGCCCTTTTGATGGTAATTAGTTGTTGCAATAGCGAGGAATGGTCTCCTTTTTCTGAGAATCTTTCGAACAGGTGTTGTTTGAGTTGTTCCTAGGAAAGGATGGAACTTGAGGCCGAAGATCGATACCAAAATTGATCCTTCCCCTTAAAAGAGGTGGCTAGTAGTCTCAATGCAATGTTTTCCTCTAATATGCTATGTACGCTACATACCTCTACTATATTTTGAAGGTGTTCAAAAGGGGTTTTAAAATCTTCTCCAAAGAATCTTTGAATAGCCTTGAGGGCATTAGCAGGTATGGCAGGCCATACATCTAGGGGTGTGGGTGGTTGTAGTGGACTACCACTATCCCACATTACAAAATTTCTAGGAGCAGGGGGAGGTAAATGAGCAATGGAGAAAAGATTCCTATGAATCAGATATACATGAAATCTTATTTTGAAGTTTAAGCCTTCAGATGGAGTAGGTAAAGCTCTAGATACTGGGCTCTGACTTCTCACTCTATTACTCCTTACAAGTGATACAAAACCTCTAAGTCTTCTCCTTCTATGGATTGAGGTAGGTAATTGAGAGTACTGGAAGTTTCCTCTTGAGGATGCTCTTGTTTGGACTTTGGGCATGAAACTTCCAGTTTCCTTCCTTAGCCTGATTCAAGAAGTATTTGTGACTTCTAATTAGGAAATTGGAAAAAAATTAGTCCCATCGAGCATACTGGAAAAAGAACTGTTGATCATCAAAGCTTACGCTCCTCTAATAGTCTTATGGGAAATTTAGCAAGTGGGGGACAAATTGTGTCTCACTAAATACCTCTAGGTTTTTTATAGAAAGTCAACTCTTCTTCTTATTTTTTTGGATAAGGGGAGAAAGAAATGTAAACATAAAACATAAAAGGTGATGCGCCAAAGCTTTTACAACATTTCAAACACAAATTATTCCTATGATTGATATAAATAGACATAGAATGCCACAACCCCTCATTGTTGGAAAGAGAATGAACATCAAAGGATAACTTCAAGCATAATGTAGACTTTCATATCTTTCCGCAGGAAGTGTTCATTAAGGTTCGATCCAACATAAATATTTCTTATGAGTAAAAGAACAATATTTCATAAATCACAAGAACTCTATCTCCCAATACAACATAGTACAAAAAAATAATTTTTTTTAGAAAAATAGAAAAGTCCAATGACATAGGACTCCAATTTTCCTAAGCCACTATTCTACCATACAAGCATAAAGCATAGAAATCCACCACTTAAACTATCTAGATACAACTTGCAATAAATGGTGTTTCAATCAAAATGACAATATAAAGAAAAAAAGATTGAAAAAGGCCATACATGCATAGTCTCAACAAACTCTCCTCAATAGTCTATGCTTTAATTATAAAATGAACTTTGAAACAAAGGTCGTATGCCAATCCAACAATAGTTTAAACCATAATAGATATAGCATGCCAGAATAAAGTAGTTTTGTAACTTGTTTCTAAAAATAATTCTAAAACCCTTAAGAAAACTAAAGAAAAACTTCTTTTGACAAAGAAACTATCACTTAGAAAAAATCTATCATATGTCTTTCTATGTCATCGCCCTCCTTATATAACCAGAATAGAAAATACATGCCACCTTAGCTCAGAAGTAATTTCCACCAGGTGTTGACTGTTGATAGCACATGATCTGATCATAGACCCTCAGTTAGGCCACAAAAGATCTTTGCTCATTAACTCTCATCTACTGCATTAATACTCTTTAGATATTTTAGCAAAGATAAAAGCTCATACATGATTAGATCCTAAAAACAACAGCCTGGGAAAGGACCCAATTGATCAATCACATCACTCCAAGGTACCATCTCAAAACTTCCAACCCAAAGACTCAGGAAAGAAAAGAAAAGGTGAGCTAGCTCCAACAAACTCCTTAATCAGATAACTTTATAGGTGGTGCAAATAACCTGCGGCTGGGAGATGACATGTCAACAAGGTGGAAACTTCTGAGCTTCAAAATATAGCTCCTAAGAAAATTTCCAAGTAAACATGTGTCTCGAACTTTCTCCTGAAAGGAAAACGAAAGGTAAAACTTGCACAACCACCACGTGGCACATTGTGCACCTTTCCGATGATTTTATTTGAGTGCGGGTGCACACGATATCGAAGAAATTTATGCAAACCAAAAATAAAAATGGTAAAGGAAAAAAATTACTTCACACTTTGATTGGTCCTCTCTTGGAGACATTACACACAATGTTCCCTAAGTGATAGACCTCGCATGAACTAAACAAGACTCCTTTGAACATCTTTTGCATTTTATATTTTTACATTTTGTATTTATATGGCTACCTTGCATAATGTAACTTGCATGTCTATAGTGCCATTGTACTTGTTAATGAGTTCTAAGCATACAAATCTTTGTTTGTCTCATGAAGCATGAAATGACATTTTACTTTATGGCACTTTATCAAAGTTATTAGGAGGTATAACTTTAGTATAGTTGAGTGGGAAGCCCATTCTGAGGCATGAATTTCCCCATAGCCACCTATGTGTTCATTAAAGTATATACCAGTCAAGCATATGTATATCACCTTTTGGGCCTTCTCACCCGATGGATAGCCATGAGTTCCATCACCCCAAAGTGAGTATGCATTTTATTTTTTAGAAAAATAGCCTAGATCTGATCCACAACTAGCTAGACAAACAATCGAAGCTTGATCTAACTTTTCCTTTTCCTCAAGATTCCTTTTCTTTTTCACTTTCATATGTGTGTTCTTTTGTTCTTATGCTTAGTTTGCCATGGGATCTTTATCCTGGGGGCTTGATCATCCCTCTTGATCCTTCTTGTCTCATCTTGCTAGCATAAGTGCATTTTGACACCTCTCGATATGCATGGCTACTTTAGTGTGAGTTTGAAGCAAGTTCATCCTCTCACTAAAGTGGGGGCTAAATGTATCATAGAAAAATATATCTTTGGACATTTTCATGGTCATTTAGGTATTTTTCTTGTGATTCTTGGCTTATTTTGCTTATATTTAATTATGTAATGTAACTTATACATTCACATTAGGTCTTGAATATTTAATTATTAAGACTTTATGATGTCTTGTAAAGGTGTTGTGAAGTGTTGTAACACATTTATACACTTTTCTAGACTTTTCTTGATATGATTCATCTAAATAGTCCCTTCTTATCCCTTACCAAGCCTTATTCTAAAGTGTTGTAACATCTTATAATAAACATTCATGCTTTTCTAGGATTTTCATCACTAATTACACCTTTCTTATGCTTTATTTGGCCCCATTATGCACTTATAGGCCTTAATCAAGTGTATTTTTGAATACAAATCTGACAAACATCATGAAATACAACTTAATTTCTAACACCCACTTGCATGCCTTGAGTGGGATCCATTTGTTGTGGGTGGAAAATGAGTCCCTCTTGGCACAAAATTCAAAATAAATTCAAATTTCTTTCATTTTTTTATTCATTAAGACCTTAGGTCATCCTGTGATGTATTTTCAAGAAATTAGGGCATAAGGTTTTTTCTATCCATTTTAACCCCCAATCACCTAGTTCACTCATTCATACATTCAATCATCTCATTCTCGCATTCAAGTATCATAACATCATTGAATCAAGCATCTTAGAGCAGCCATTGACATATCTTCAGACTTCAACAACAAGGGTTTGGTGAATTCTTGACACTTGGATGTTATTTGTTCATCATTCCTTTTCTTATTTCATTTCAATTCTTTATCAAGGGTTTGATTACCAAAGTGGTATTTAATGAAGGAAAATCCCTATACTCTAGCCCTTAACCATTTTCCCCTTCTTTGCATGTGTGTTTGTAGGTCTTGTAGGAATATTTTTAAAAGAAATAGGTGTTGAAAAGTGGTCAACAAGTCATCAAAGCTATTCAAGTCAACAAGGCCCTAATTCAAGCTTGGATACATCATTCAACTCAACAAGAAGACAAGTACACATCTAGACCCATAGAGTTGACTTCAGAATTTTCATATTTTTGTAGGTGGACCGATTCGCCATCAATGGTGAATGAGTCCCATTTCTAGGCGATTTCTTTAGTTTTCAATTCCCAACACTCTGAAACCTGTTTCAGTAAAGTTTACTAGAAGGAATGATTCACCATCTGTGGTGAATGAATCCCATTGGTCATTAACAATTATTTCTGAGACATTCTAGAACCTTTGAACATCAACATTCTATCTCCAAGTGCACTCTATTCAGTTTCATTAAGTTATGTTTTCATTTGTGCATGTTTCTAGTTCATTTTTGTATCACACTGTGGTTTCAAACACATCATATTTTTTGTATTTTGCATAAATAATCAATCAATTTTATCAGTTTTTTGTGCATCTAGATCATTTATTTTAGGCATATTTCCATTTTTCTTGCATTAGTTTGAGTGAACCACCTAGATTTTGTGTGGGATCTATCACTTTTCCTTTAGGTGAAAAACCCTAATTAAGCAAGAGAGCCATAGCATTCCTACAACCTAAAATCTATGGTTAACCCCCATGATGTTCTATTTGATGTTATCTCTCTTTGTGGCATTCCTCTATTTGTACCTTCATTCCTCTCTATGTCACACATCCTTTTGCCTTTTCTCTTTTTTCATTTCTCTTTTGTTTTCTTGTTGGGGATGACGCAAGGTGTCGAGACATTCACGTCTCTTCCATGTTGACCCAAAATATTTTCTTTATCTTGAAATGGAGATTTTTGTCACCTCTTGCACCTCTAGGGTTTTTCACCTAATAGGAGAGAAACAAAGATCAACACTTCATTCAAGAACAAACCCTTGAGATTTCAATGCAAAGGAGATTGAAATATTACAAAGGGATGGTTCTAGGGTTAATTGAAATCTAATGAGGGGTTCACCACCAAGTGTAAGCTTGGAAAAAATGAAATGTTGGAAAACACAATTTGATATGTAAACATAGACAAGTTGACCTAGAAATACAAGTGAAACAAAATAGAAAACTATAAAATTGAAAGTGTGCACCTGGAAACTTGTGGAGGCTAGAATGAAGATTGGAAATGTTGCTAATTCTAAAATTTTGACCTACTATGACTCATTCACCATTCTGGGTGAATCAATCCTAGATCTGGAAAACAAGCCTGTTTCAATCAAATAGGTGTCCAAATCCATAAAATATCTAAAAAATAGGTATAATAGGACTCATTTTCACTAATGGAATATGAGTCCACTTTGAATTTTCTAAAAACTTAAAAGTGGAATCGAAAGTTCTTGATGTCCACTTCTACTCTTGATAGTATTTTGAGTCTGAAACCTTGATTTTCGGCACTGTAAGTGACTTTTTGTGGATATTTTGACCTAGCCAATAAGGATATTACTTTAAAAAGTTTACAAACTATTCTTCAATAATCACCAAGCCTTCAAATTACTCAGATCTGCAATCACATAGAAATAGAACAAAAGTGTTGATTGTTAGGGTATGGGGGTTTTCCTTTGTGAAACCCCTTTTAGGTAATTAAACCAAAATGATTAAATAAGATAATGGAGCATGAAATATGAAATAATGCAATTAGAAACTTTCAATGATGATAGACCTTGAATTGTTGCAATAATGGATGAAGAATCTTCCCTTGAATTCCTTAGAAAACTATCTTGATGACTTAAAACGCTAAAACCCTAGCTTGCCTGATTTGAGATGGATAATGAATGATGAATGAATTTTTTGGATGATTGGGGGGTCAAATGAAAGGAAAAACCCTATATTTATACAATATTATGCAATAATTCCTAAAAAATACATTACAGGTCAACCTTAGGTCTTAGAAAAAAATAACCCGCCAGAAATTTGAAATAATTTTGATTTTTGTGCCAAAGGGGACTCATTCGCCCTTAGTGGTGAATGGGTTCCACTTAGGCATTTTAAGTGGGTGTTAGAAATTAGATGTATTAAATGATGTTTATCAAGATTATTTTTAAACATACACTTAAGTAGGGACTCTAGATATAAAATGGGGCCAATTAAGGTATAAGAAAGGTATAATTATTGATGACAAGCCTAGAAAAGTGTGAAAGTTTGTTAAAAAACTTTGAAATAAGGCTTGGTAAGCACTAAAAAGAGGTTATTTAAGTGAAATATATTAATAAGGTCCTAGAAAAGTGTGAAGGTGTGTTACAACACTTTTGCAAGGCATCATAAAATTCTTATTGATTCACAAGGGCCCAAGACCCAATGTGAATGTGTTGACCACATTACAACACTAAATCAAGGTGATGTTAAGTCTAATTTATCATTAATTGTTCCCAAATCAAGCAAGGTACTTTTTTCTATGCTACATATCTTTATTCCTTTTTCATTTGTCTTGTGTTTTCATTTTTGGGAAGATGCAAGGCATTGAGACATTCATGTCTCTTCCATGTTGACCCAAAAAAAAATCTCTTTTTTCCTTTTTCATTTGTCTTGTTTTTTCCTTTTGGGGATGATGCAAGGTGTCAAGACATTCATTTCTCTTCCATTTTTTTGATTAGATAAGAAGGCTAGGGCCCTGACCCTTACAAAATGAAAAATAGAGCCAAACAACTCAGCAAAATAGACTAGCCCAACACAACCAATTGGAGAGAAACAACAAGACAAAAACAACCACTAGCAAAAGACATTCAAAATTTATAATGATACAAAACCAAGGAAATATTGGCTTCTATTTTATAATGATATAAATTTAGATATTTCTTGCTTCCTCGTGCTACTTCAATTACATTTCTACAAGTGAAGTATGTAGGGTTGCTCCTATGGGAAGCACATCTTCATCCAAAAGGAAAAATGGAGAATGAGGTGTATGAATAGAGCCACCCTCTTTATTTCTAATTCCAATGGAAAGCATTAGACCTGGTATAATCTATTGATAGAAAGAAAAATCTTCACCCACCATTGCTTGATTTGCAAGCTTTACATTTTCTAGACCAAATAAAGTTTCTCAATATATATGATGTGGTTGTGCAATGGTTCATCATTTACTTTAGCTAGATATATTAGAAAGTAGTCCTCAAAAAACTATACAGACACATTGCATCTATGGATAGAAGCTTGACTTTCGATAATCTACACATTTCAAATTATCAATATTTTATTCCCATGGCTGCAATCAATTCTAATTATAAATATTTTTTTCTAATGAGAATTGTAAGTGATAAATGACAAGAAAATTCATAAGCATAAATTGAGGGTCAAAAGATAAACTCACTTCTATAACTCTTTTCCTAAGATAAAGGATCCCTTCACTTGTCAAGCTTCGCAGGGTGCCTCTGAATTTGACTTGTCTTGGAATAAAATTGTGTGCATCCCCACCTCTAATAAATCCTATTAAGATCACCTTCATTGTAAGAAGAAAATTTTATATGTAAGAATGCTACTTTCAAATTTGTGATGATGAATTCTATTTCTGGCTAGGACATATTTTTACATTTTAGATGCACATTCTTCTTTCCAAGTAGGTTTCATTTTTGTGTATGTTAAAAAAGAAATGATTAAATTTGAGATTTTTCCAATCCAATTATTAGATGAAACTCACTTGATCTATTCTACAATATGTTGCATGAAAGTATTCACTTTACATGGTAGGCATCAACTAGCTAGAATTTAAAATTACATACAACCTTATAGTACTAAGACTTGTAGAATCTAATAAAAACTTTTACAAGGGTAGGTTGCTATGTGTTTGACATGTTCTATATAATTCATATGTATTTGTTGAGAAATTTTAAAATAAGTACAAACAAGATACATGATGCAAGGCGTCGAGACATTCATGTCTCTTCCATGTTGACCCAAAAGGTTTTTCTTTATTTTTGCTCTCTTCCTCTCCATATAAGAGTGAATTTGTACCCCATGTGCAAATCCCCTTTTTTCCTTTATCCACCTTATAAAACCAAGTTTGAAGGCTTAGTTCCACCTAAGCCCACTGCTTGCATCACACTTGGTGCCTATTTTGAGCATCAGTTGAGGTGTTTCTATCAGGGACGCCCGCATGATGCATAGACATCTTCGCGGCACACTTATGTCCCTGAATGATTCCCACATCTTGAGCATGTAGACAAATTACACTTCCCATTGGGGGTTGATTTGTAATGCCCTCCTTGGATGACCAACCCAAATATGGTCATTTCTCTTCATCTTTTCTTCATATTCACTCCTTAAACAAGCATTTCATCTCTTCAGATATTCTACCATCTTCTACTATCTTCTACCATCTTCTACACCTCTCCCCTCTCCCTTTACACATCTATCTAAGAACTTCTTTACTCCATTCACAAGATCTAAGCACATTCTTCACCATCCCTTCAATCTCCAAACACTTTACACTTCACAGTAGCAACAACAACACTCCACCACTTCAGTAGAGCAAGTGTTGAACAAACACCATTGCAGCAAAGGGCTTGATTTCCTCTCATTTTCTCCCACAAGCAGCCTTGAGTGCTCTTGGTGGAGGTGGTAAGATTTCACTCCTCTCCTCTATTACTTGGTTGAGTAGCATAATACTTTTGTAGTGCTTTAGTGCTCTTTACTTCATTTCTACTTTTCTCTCTATCTATTTGGCTATCCATGGAGGTGGGAAAAGAAAAACGGGGTCTGACTGAGGCAAGCCCCTATACAACCACCCAACAATTTCTCTCTTCCTTTTGTGTGCAGGTATTAAAGACACTCACAAGCTAGAAGATTCATCACTCGCATAGTCGTAAGTATTCCCTTTCTTCTCCTTATCATTTCTATTCCATTTCAATATTATTAATTCTTGTTTCTTTCTTGCATTCTAGAAGTTCTCAATAATCAGAGTGTAAGTTATCACTTAGTTATTTTCTGAGACATTCTCACTCTCTGGTCCATACGAGATGCCAGCGTGCCTCTGGGATGCTAGCATGCTGCACTGTCATTCACTTTCTACGTTGGCGTCCTTTGGTTGAGAGCTTGCAAGTCTGTCTAGAATATCTCTATGACTTTCTCTTTTGGATTATAAAACCTCCATGCTATTCCTTGAGGTAGAATAGGTTAGTTTGCTCTGTGAGGCTCTCTAAATGAAGAGAACTCATGAGTAGCAAATTCCCCTATATTACATTGTCATTCTTCCAATTCTATGTGTATTTTGGGAATGATGACACTTCCCAACTCTCTCTAAAAACATTGTGTCAATAACATACTGATATGTTTGGTGTTTTCATTTTGGGGGCAACCCCTCTCTTTTCTTTTTCTCTTACATGGCGTAGCTTCATTTGGAAACATATGAATTGGCATAGGGCTTTCCAAGTTGGCTCGCATGTCTTCTTTGTTTTCATTTATCATTTTCTACTTTAAAGTAATTTCTCACAATATGGTGTATCACAATTTATTTTAAGTGGGGGCATACATTAGCATTATCCCTTTGTATTTTTACTTTTCATGGTTCATGGTGCAGTTTTCTTAAATCTCATATGATGTGTTTGTCACTTTGTGGATGAAATTGGGTGTGATATCCTTTAGGAGCATGATATCTCTTAGCATATTACATTCCTTTTAGTGGCTTGATGCAACACACTGCATCAACTAGCTAAGTTACAAATTTTATATTCTTTGATTGGTCTTCTCTTGGTGACATTAGGCACAATGTTCCCTAAGTTAGAGACCTCACATGAACTAAGAAAGACTCATTTGAACATTCCCTATGTTGAATTTGTTATTATATGGCCACCTTGGATAACATAGCTTGTATGCTTATAGATCCATCTTGTTTGCTTATGAGCTCCAAGCATACGAAGTTTTGCTTGTCTCATGAAGCTCAATTTTTTTTTTTTGTGGCACCTTATTAAAGTTATCAATGGGTATAACTTTGGTATGGTTTGAGTGGGAATCCCAACCAAGGCATGGCTTTCCCCATAGCCACTTGCATGCATGTATGAGTGCATATAGGATCCATAAGTGTATGTATCTCAACTTTTTGGAATTCTCACCCAGAGGATAGCCTGAAGTTTTGTTGCCTCAGAGTGAGTATGCATTTTTTGAAGAAATAGTCTAGATTTGATCCACATCGTGATGGAAAAATGGTTGAAGCTTGATCCAAATCTTTTATTTTACATGTCCTTTTTCGTTTAAGTTAACAGTGTATGCTTGTGCTTCGTTGTTGCTCTATATCATTCTCATATGTGTTCTTTTGTGCCTATGTTGGTTTGTCAAGGGATCTTGATCTTGAGGGCTTGATCACCCCTCTTGATCATTATCATCCCATCTTATTGGCATTGCTACACTTGGACCCCTCTTGATGCGTGTTTGTTTACTATAGTGTGATTTTGAAGAAAGTTCATCCTCTCACTAAACTGCTGGCTAAATGTAGTGTAGAAAAATATCGTCACAAAAATTTTCACAGTTGTTTGGGCCCTCCTTGTTAATTTAGACTTACTATTGCCTTGATTTAGTGTTGTAAGTGGATGACACATTCACATTAGGTCTTGGGCCCTTGTGAATGAATGGATTTAAATGGTACCTTGTTAAATTATTATGAAGTGTTGCAACTCACTTTCACACTTTTCTAAGGTTTTATTAACTAAACATAATTAACCTCTTCTAAACCTTAATCTTTCCTTGTTTAAAGTGTTGTAAAGTTTTGTAACACATGTTCACACTTTTCTAGGCTTCTCATTAATAATTGGGCTTTCCTATGCTTTAATTGGCCCTATTTTACATCCACAAGCCTCATTTATTGCATCTTTACATGGATAATCCCAACTCCAATCATTAGCTAATCATAATTTAGGTGTTTATGGCTTGTGTAGTCTAGATTTATCGATATGGGACTCATTCACTACCTTGGGAAAATGGGTCCCACCTAGGTCTTTTGGTCCCAAACTGGATTTCACACATTTCTAAGCACTTTTTTTTTGTCCCATACATCATTCCTGATGGGACTCATTCGCAACCTTGGCCGAATGAGTCTCATAAGGCCAGAAATTAAAATAAATTAAAATTTATAGTGGTATTTTATTCTTCTAGATCTGATGTCATCTTGAAGTATAGTAATTTTTGGAATCCTTACATAATTGAGTATAAATACAAGCTTCTTTCACTCATTTTACACCTATCAAGTTGACTGAGCATTCTTATAGCAAGTTTGAGTTCACAAGAGATTTCAAGTATCTTCAAGAGCATTCAAGGGTAGATTATAAAGAATTTTAGAGCAACATTCAAGCATCAATCATCATGCCAAGGATTTCATATATCATATCTTTTTATTGTGCTAACAATTGTGATGTAGGGTTTATGATTCAAGCAAGTTTTTCATTCGAGATCAAAATCATTCAAGCAAGAGTAAAAGTCTACATCCATTGCAGCCATTTCAAGCATATTTGTAGCACTTTATTGTAATGGTTTGGTGAGTTGCAACATTGTTATTTGTTCATTCATCATTCTCCCTTCATATTTGATTTCATGTCAAGGATTGATTTCCAAAATAGGGTTTTACCAAGACAAACCCCTATCCACTTGTAGACACTTAAAAATGACCTAGGCCTACAAGCTTTATTTTAACCACTTTCATCCTAGCATAATTATGACATTTAATTATGTCCTTGGTCCACATTCGACTATTGATTAAATAATTCATGTTCTTTTATTCATCATGATTATTAAATATATAAATTTTATTTATTTATTAAATACATCATTAATTGTCTAAGTCTTCCCTTAATTAAATAAATTTCTTAATTTATTTAATCACCAATTTTAAGTCATTTCTTCCTGATTATTAAATAAATAAGTTTTATTTATATATTTAATATGTCACTAATTGTCATAATTAAATAAATTTATTAATTTATTTAATTAATTAATCTTATCTTCTAAATTAAATAATAATCATTAATTATTTAATTGTCATAAATTAATATTCATCTCATTTTAAATAAATAAAATTATTTAAAATGTCATCACATTCTTAACTGACAGTCCATTTTGGTAAATAATCTGAAAATCAATTATTTTTTATTTCACAAAATCCATTCTTTGAATTAATTTAATTCAAATTGGTAACTTTCTTGCACAAATAAAGTAATTAGGCAGATTATTGATTTTTCAAATCTAATCTTCAGTCCAACTCTTATCTTCTTGATTTTTTGAATCTCACAAATTAGGCAGTCTTTATCTTTTTGATTTTCAAAAATCTTTATTTTTGAATTAATTTCCTAATTTATTCTCCACCGCCGATTTGATATTCTTAGATGGCATCTCGACCACTCGATTAATGACTTTTCCCTAACCCTAATTAGGGATTATCAGATTTAATCTGGGCCTCTGATTTTAGGTCTCCGTCAAAGGTCAATCTCACCCATCCATTGAAAATGGAATTTTCTATAAAATGCCATTTTCCTCTCATTTTTTGATTATGCGGAGATATTATACGTTTGTGGATTATATTATTATTCTAGCATATTTAGGCATAGGCATTTCACTCATATTGTCATAGGCATTAGGCATTTAGATTTTGTTCAAATCCTTCAAAGCTTGGTGTAGGACTTAGACTTGTATTTCCAGATTGCTCGTACATCGAATCTGAGGGCAACACATCAGCCAGCAAGCTAGAAGGTGTTACAAAAGTGAATCATGCAAGTATCGGCGATTAACAGGTATAATTGTTCTATAATTGTTTACTTCCATTGTGTTTTGTAATTGCTTTGGGTTTTATTGTCTTCATTGATTTGCTAACCCTTAACTTAACCTAAAAATTAACCTTAGTTACATTGGTGAACCTGACTTTTTGTAGACAAATTTGTGTGTTTTCTTGTTTATTTTCGTTGTTTTGCAGGTTACAGCAAAGAAGTCATACAAAATCCCATCACCTTCCTTTGAGCACACAGAAAAATTGGCACATAAAACATTTTAAAAACATTTCTACTTTTTGTAGGTCTCGTTCTCATCTTTCCATAACTTCAAACGGTTTAAAATTTCGTTAGGATTTGAGAAAGTTATGGCCATTTTAGTGATCACATTTTTTTAAGTTTTAGCAGTTAAAACCCACATTTTCTTTTTCCTATAACATTTCTTTTGTGTAGAATCTTAGAAAATACTTTCTGCGTTTTGAAGGTTTCATTTTTCACTTTCCATGACTTCAAATGATTTAAAATTTTGTTAAGTTTTGAGAAAGTTATCGCTGTTTCAGTTTGCTACTGTCATTAAAAAAAAATTGGTTACTAATCTTTGTTGGTAGCATGTGGTGTTGGAGTTTTTCGTGGGTCAAAGACATATATTCAAACTATTGACATGTTTTGTAGTTACGTTTGTCGAATATTTATCTCTCAAACCACTTGTTTGCATTTATTAATTTGGGAACATTTCCTTTGGTGCTCTAAAATGAATTTTGTTTGCAAGTGTTTGATTGTGTTTGAACAAATGGTAGGTGATTATGCTCTCACCTTGTGAAAACTCGGTGATCAGAAAACTAGACCTATTTTATTTGTTGTACACCCTCATGATTTGGTATATTGAAGTATCCTCTCCCCTTGTGCACTTATGCGATCCTGGGTGTAAGGGAAATGATTACTAACTCTAGAATTTGGCCCTGTTCTGGTGGGAAAAAGTACTCACCCCAGGATGACTCAGATTGGTAGCACCCTGACACCGAGGGACTTTCAGCCATTATATAAAAGTGGATTCTTGGGGAAAGCCCAAGAATCACGCGTATGGTTCCAACGAGATGGATCCAAAAGGGGACTCTTGCCGCATCGATCATGCCTTACGAACGGAATGCCTGCATTACAAACCTTTTGTCTAAGTGTCCAACCATTCTTTGGTCATTGCTTGATATAGTGTAGGGTACAGTATCATGCTCGAATACACTCACTATTGATCCCCTTGAGTAGAGATAGCAATTCTTGGGAAGTCATTACCCAAAGAATCTGAATTTGGTGTGCTCGAATGACATTAATGAGCCGTGGAAAGGAGCTAATGCCACAAAAATTCTAAGCTATCCACTCTCGAGAAGGAAAGGTGTTTATCACCAATCCGGGGTATATCGGTGGGCTATATCAAGTATACAAACCCTTGGCCTATTGGCCTTTTAGGATTGTACTTGTCTTTTGTGTGCTTGCTTACACCCAAAACATTATGCTTGTCAAGTGCTTGCTAGATTACTCAAACATTATACACAACATTCACAAATCTAGCCTTAAACAATCAACCTGAGATAACTCAGACTTTTCAACAAAACATCACAAAACAATCTCAGTCCTCATTTTGAACATAAACTTTGCATTGTTCATCTTAGTCATCATTTTGAACCTAGACCTTGCATTTATAACATTAATTCCTTAGTCAAACATCATCATCTTAGTCCTCAGTCGACATTTTGGCTTTGATCACCTTGTCATCTTACATAAATCATTTCCTTAGACAAACATTATCATTGCTTAGTCATCCTAGTTGACATTTTAGGAAGCGTAGTCTTGCATTTTGATCCTTATTGAAAATCCAAAAAACATAGGTTCTCATCATCCTCACATTTAGTTGTCATTCTCGTCATCCTTATCTAATCAATCCCTTTTTATTGTTGAGACTAGGCTTCAAAGACATAAAGGACAAATGGAAAACTTTCGACAAGAATTCAATTCCAACATCGATAATAACACTTATGAAACAAACCAACATTGGAATTTTTCTGACCCATTTCACAACATGAACATTCAATCTTCCATCAGCATGCCATCTTCATCACGAAACCCTTTTGAACCATTCATACAAAGAGACCAAAATGGACAAGTATATGTAGAAGACTTAGAAGCTGCAACGCAAAATCTTGATATAGTCTCCTTTGTAGAAAAAGTAGTCTTACGCCACCCTCAAATGTATCTAGCCATGCTTTTGGACCAAGGGGCTAAGTTACCATGAGGCTTGGACATAAATACTTTGCCACCTCCATTAGTCTACCCTAACCATCAATAGTCACTTGACATAAATCCTACTAGTAATTCACAACAAATGTCCACTTATCACCCTTATCCTAACCTTGACAAGGGAAGCCAACTATCAACTAGTCCATTCCAAACCTCCACATCATATTATGGACCTTCACCTATCAATCATGTCCAAGTCTACATGCCTTATCAACCATCTACCAACTCATGTCAAGTCCTCACATCATACCACATCGATCCTGTCCAAGTATCCACATCCTATTTTAGTCGACCTTACACCAATCCAGTCCAAGGCCCTATGTCATATCCTAGTCCTTCACATACTAGTCCACTCCAAGTCTCCATGTCCTATCCTAGTCCTTCATCCATTAAGCCTTTTCAAGTCACCCCCTCACAAGCCACATTTAGTCATGAAAATTCTATCATTACTCAAAGGAACATCACATCATCTAAACTTGAGGATACATGTCAAAATGAAAGCCCAAAGAATGACCTTATAATTTCACCCTCATGTCAAGAACAAGGTACTCCATCGTATGACCCTATCTTTTAGTCCATCCAAGAAGTTCTTCAAGACGATCATGACATCCAAAATACCCCAACCCTTGACAAAGACTTCAATCCTCATTACATCACCCATGACAACCCCATCTTTTACTAAGACCCCATCATTGACCAAGAAGTCCAAATCCATGACAACCCCATCTTTGACCAAGACCCTACCATTGACCAAGAATTCCAAAATGATCCACTCCTTGACCTTTACACCATCCATGATAAAACACTTGTCGACCTTATAAAGGCCTCAACTATTGACACTTCCCATGATGAGACACTTGCCTCCATGGGACACATAGATGATATTCCTCCAGAACAAGAATCTTCCACTAGGGACATGCTTGCATATGATCAAGTTATAGCTAAAATCATTGGACTCTATGACACTAAACATAATGATGGCTTCAAAATTTCCTTAGAAGCACCAACAGAATCATCTGAACCTGACATGTCACATGATCAAACCAAAGATATCAGTAAGGAATATGTCTAACATGACAATGAAGCTAAGACACTTTATCAACTAGGGTCATCTATCTTTGTCAGAGCAGGCTTTCTTGTAGAAGAAAATATTACAAGTGATAGTATCCACATACCTAATGATGGGTTAGCATCTTTCTTTCAAAACAACAAATATCCCATCGCAAATAGAATCTATCAAAGCATGCAATATCAAGGAAAAGGACTAGGCATAGATGAGCAAGGCATTCTCAAACCAATACAGCTTCCGGAAAATTACAGACATCAAGGTCTTGGCTATTCCTCAGTTAGTAAATCAAATGATATCAGTGGTACTTCCTCGATATTGGGGGTAGCCTTGTTAGATACAAACATCAAAATGGAGTCCATGAGAAATCTTTGTCATAAGATTACTGCCAACACTCCCTCCATCCACACCATAAATCATCATTTTCAACCTTCCCTTTCGAACCAATAAAAACAAAAGTCATACAAATCAAAAGGTGAAAATCAAATGTCAAAGGCCATTGAATTAGATAAAAAGACAACTAGGCAAATGGATTTAAAATGGATCCAAAAGAAAGATGGATCAAACAAGGAAAATATTCCAAATTCAAAAGACAATCAAAATGTGGAACCACAAGCAAAGAGGACTCCCACATATAAAAAATGTCCACCTACTTCAAAATGGTCATCAAGCAAGGCATATAAAAGTGTTTGTTCCAAATGCCATCCCTCTAAAATCCGTCATCCTCCATACCAAGTTTGGAAAATAAAAAGTGATTCACCCAAACATCCAAACAACCTTTCCACGTCTACCATCATCCGTCATAATCCTACATCCTGCCTAAAGTCCAAAAATCCCACGTCACACATCTATCACATCTTGGCAGCAACTCTTTACTATAAGGACTCTCATGGAACTCTATAGCGATGTGCATATTCTGATAAGGCCAACTCTAGTATCAGAAAGGATCACAATGACATCGGTTAGTTGTATGCAAGCGCTATGATCCTGACAAGACAACTCCTTCTGCAAGGTCATTATTGACATATCATGGCACCAGTCTCTACATCGGCACCCTCAAAGGATTCAGAATAGTCGGTGGTTATCTAAAGCATCCAAGCTATCCACAAAATTAGAAATACAAAAAATTGAATAATGTAAAACATCGTCCTGCCAGTGAAAACACATCGAGCAGGCGATCCTTGTGACACCAAAAAAAATCAAAAGTCAAGAAAATAGTAAAGAAAGAAATTTCATCCAATGGTGAAAACTGGCAAATAGGCACCACTGGATAAAGTACCATGATGAAAACTTTGAAGCAGGCGTCGCATGTAAAATAAATCGTCTCTGTGGAATTTTATACTTGGGGGCAAGTCGTCTCATTTTCCCATGCCTTCCTCATGACATTGACATCCATCTAAGCCCTATCATTTCCACGCATTTTTTCCACTTACCTCAGTCTTGACATAAAATTGGCACACATAAATAATGCTTTGGGAAAATTCTTGACATATACCATCATTTGGTCATACGATTAAGTGAGCATCAAGTCGTTATTAGTCATAGTCTTATTATCCTTATATGACATAGTCCTTGAAAATCATATGACAATTCCCTTAGTCTCATATCTCCCGTCCTTTACCAGGGCCACCCTCTTATCCTTTCATGCCTATCACCTATCTTGGCTTTCCCTTGTCAAACGGTCTAAGGTGATCATCATCCCATCTAGTCCCTAGCAAGACATTCCAAATCTGTGAGTCTAATCCATACAAGCATTCTCCAAAATTTTACTTATTTGTGTTCACGGCGGAGTTGTAGACCGCCATATTTTTTGTCATTATCATCATCATCCTCACGTTGTTTTGGATAATCATTCCCCGTCAAACAATTTGTCTGTCACATCAATTAGTAGCCTGACTTGACTGAGGCACAATCATGTTTGTCCTTGATTCTCGTATGTGAATCAGTCATACATTTATCACGATCCTGCTAGCGATAAAATCCAAAAAAAATCATAAAGCGATAAAATCCAAAAAATCATAAACGAAAAAAAGACAAAAACATCATAAAATGTCACGAAGAAAAACCTAAAAATCGCCGTCCTAAAAGAAAAGCACAAAAGATCAAATCAATGTCAAAATCCTAAAAATGGAGTCAAAATGGAATCATGTCGATCGAGTCCATGTCATTGTCGAACTTCATTGTCTGCGCATTTTTGCTTTCGTGAAGCGAGGCCGTCGATCGATCGATCCCAGACATTGGGTCACTCCTTTTAGGTTGGTCTAAATAAATCTTTAGCGGCTTTGTCACAATATTCCTCGGTCAAATAAATCGGATGTGATCAAACTCGGTTACAAGGCGGTCATTCAACGTCAATGTCAAGATTGGTCCGTCAGATAGCCGGTAATCAATCATACAGTCAACATCAGTCAACTTTCCAAAACATATTAGTCAAAACAATGTCAGTCTCCTCACTCTTTGGTCCTCTTCAAGATGTGTCCTTCTTGGATTTGGACCTCATCAAAATGCCCTTTGCCTTTTTCAGGATGTGTCCTTCCTGATAATAGGCCCCGTGAAACTGCCAACACTGTCAAATTGGAAAAACTCTTAAACTGTCAAAACTCTCAAACCGACAAGAAATCAATCTTTGGCAAACAAACATTGGCAAACAAAATAAAATGGTTCTTAATCTTTCTGGTCTATCTTGTCTTATCTTTTGACTATCTTGGCTATTTTGTCTTATATTTTTACTGTCTTGTCCTTTTGGTCATGTTACTAGCTACCTCGAGGATGTCCCATGAAGGATTTAGAGGTGCAATGACGTCTCCTGACCTATTTTGTATTTCTGTGACTATTGTCTGTGGATTGTCTTGACAAAAAGACTGGGGCAACATAACCCTTAGTATGAGTTAGGACATTCGTTATGCATGTTGTCTATTTTTCAAGTGGATGACCTTGCACACCTTGGTCTATGTCATATCACTTGGTGTTTGTTGTCCATTTATTGTCATTTTACCCAATGATGATTCAGAGCAATAAATATTAAGAGTCCTACTACAAGTTTTTGAAGGATTCTTTCATCTAGTCTACATCTTCATCATCCGCTTATCTTTTGCTAACATTTCTTTGTCTCTCTTGATTAAGTCTTCTCGTAATTTTGAGAGCTGCAAGTGTTCTTGGGCTTTATATATGTCCTCTTGAGGGGCATCTGCAGCCCACCCCTCCCTCGTCATTTTCCTCATCTTATTTTTGCCTTTGGGGGCATATTTTGACTTATTTTCTTTGTCTGATAGAGCATGCCCATTATGACAAAGAGGGGGAAAATGTAGACACTTAAAAATGACCTAGGCCTGCAAGCTCTATTTTAACGACTTTCATCCTAGCATAATTATGACATTTAATTATGTCCTTGGTCCACATTCGACTATTGATTGAATAATTCATAATTATTTAATTAATTCATGTTATTTTATTCTTCATGGTTATTAAGTAAATAAATTTCATTTATTTATTAAATACGTCATTAATTGTCTAAGTCTTTCCTTAATTAAATAAATTTCTTAATTTATTTAATCACCCTTTTTCAGTCATCTCTTCCTAATTATTAAATAAATAAGTTTTATTTATTTATTTAATATGTCACTAATTGTCATGATTAAATGAATTTATTAATTTATTTAATTAATTAATCTTATCTTCTAAATTAAATAATTATCATTAATTATTTTAATTTATTCATAAGTCAATATTCATCTCATTTAAATAAATAAAATTATTTAAAAATGTATCACGATATTAGCGTGATCCATTTTGGTAAATAATGCATGGAAATCGATTGTTATTGTTTCTAATCCATATTTCGAATTAATTTAATTTCAAATTGGTAACTCACTCAAAAATCAAAGTAATAGGTAGGTGTGATTTTTTCAAATCGATATTCGATCCAACTCTTATCTTCTTGATTTTTAAATCTCTGAAATCGAGCGATCTTTATCTTCTTGATTTTGAAAATCTTTATTTTGAATTAATTTCCTATTCATTTCTCACCCTTGATTCGATATTCTTAGTGGCACCTTATTTTCGATTAATGACTTTCCCCTAACCTAATTGGGGATTATCAGTTAATCCTAGGCCTCGATTTTTGGGTCTCGATGAGTCCAATCTCACTGAGTCCATTGAAATGGCATTTCCTCTCATTTTCAATTACGGAGATATTATACGTTTGTGGATTATATTATTAGAGCATTTTCACTCATATTGTCATAGGCATTAGGCATTTAGACTTTGTTCAAATCCTTCAAAGCTTGGTGTAGGACTTAGACTTGTATTTCCAGATTGCTCGCACATCGAATCTGAGGGCAACACATCAGCCAGCAAGCTAGAAGGTGTTACAAAAGTGAATCATGGAGGTCTCAGTGATTAACAGGTATAATTGTTCTATTGTTTACTTCCATTGTGTTTTGTAATTGCTTTGGGTTTATTGTCTTCATTGATTTACTATTAACATCTAATCTAACCTAAAAAAATTAAACCTTAGTTACATTAGTGAACCTATACATTTTGTAGAAATTTGTATATTTCTTGTTTATTTTTGCTATTTTGTGGGATTCTACGACAAGTCATACAAAATCCATCACCTTCTTTGAGCACGAGAGAAAATTGGGCGTAACAAAATATTTTAAAAAAATTTCTAGGTTTTGTAGGTCCCATTCCCAGCTTTCCATAACTTCAAATGGCTTAAAATTTTGTTCGGATTTGAGAAAGTTCTGGTTGTTTTAGTGATCGTAGTTTTTTAAGTTTTAGCTGTTAAAACCCGCATTTTCTTTTGCCTATAACATTTTTTTGGTGCAGAATCTTAGAAAGTACTTTCTGGGTTTTGAAGGTTTGATTTTTCGCTTTTCATAGATTCAAATGATTTAAAATTTAGTTAAGTTTTGAGAAAGTTATCGTTGTTTTAGTTTGATGCTGTCATTAAAGAAAATATATTTTTTTTTTTGGTTAATAATCTTTGTTGGCAGCATGTGGCGTTGGAGTTTTTCATGGGTCAAAGACATATATTTAGCCTACTGACATGTGGTTTTGCAGCTACGTTTGTCAAAAATTTATCTCTCAAACTACTTGTTTGCATTTTTTAATTTAGGAACATTTCCTTTGGTGCTCTAAAATGAATTTTGTTTGCAAGTGTCTGATTGTGTTTGAACAAATGGTAGGTGACTATGATTTCACCTTGTGAAAACTCGGTGATCAGAAAACCAGACCCATTTTATTTGTTGTACACCCTCACGATTTAGTATATCGAAGTATCGTCTACCCTTGCGCACTTGTGCGATCCTGGGTGTAAGAGAAATGGTTACTAACTCTAGAATTTGGGCTTGTTCTAGTGGGAAAAGGTACTCACTCCAGGACGACTCAAACCGGTAGCACCCTGACACCGAGGGACTTCCAGCCGGTATATAAAAGTGGATTCTAGGGAAAATCCCAAGAATCACGCGTATGGCTCCGACTAGATGGATCTGAAAGTGGACTCTCGCCACATGGATCATGCCCTACGAACGAAATGCCCGCATTACAAACCTTTTCTCCTAGTGTCCAACCATTCTTTGGCCATTTTTTGATATAGTGCAGGGTACAGTATCATGCCTGAAGACACTCACTACTGATCCCCTTAAGTAGAGATAGCAATTCTTGGGAAGTCATTACCAAAAGAATCTGAATTTGGAGTGCTCGAATGACATTAATGAGCCATGGAGGGGAGCCAATGCCACCAAAATTCTAAGTTATCCGCTCTCAAGAAGGAAAGGTGTTTATCACCAATCTGGGGTATATCGATGGGCTATATCAAGTATACAAACCCTTGGCCTATTGGCCTTTTAGGATTGTACTTGTCTTATGTGTGCTTGCTTACACCCAAAACATTATGCTTGTCAAGTGCTTGATGGATTACTCAAACATTATACAAAACATTCACAAATCTGGACACAAATAATACCACTTAGACTTTTCAACAAAACATCACAAAACAATCTGAGTCCTCATTTTGAACATAAACTTTGCATTGTTCATCTTAGTCATCATTTTGAACCTAGACATTGCATTTATAACATTAAGTCCTTAGTCAAACATCATCATCTTAGTCCTCAATCGACATTTTGGCTTTGATCACCTTGTCATCTTACATCAATCATTTCCTTACACAAACATTATCATCACCTATTCATCCTAGTCTACATTGTAGGAAACATAGTCTTGCATTTTCATCCTTATCAAAAATCCAAAAAACGTAGGTTCTCATCATCCTCACATTTAGTTGTCATTCTCATCATCCTTATCTAAGCAATCCCTTTTTATTGTTGAGACTAGGCTTCAAAGACATAAAGGACAAATGGAAAATTTTTGACAAGAATTCAATCCCAACATCGATAGTAACACTTATGACACAAACCAACATTGGAATTTTTCTGACCCATTTCACAACATGAACATTCAATCTTCCATGAACATGCCATCTTCATCATGAAACCCTTCTGAACCATTCATACAAAGAGACCAAAATGGATGAGTATATGTAGAAGACTTAGAAGCTGCAGCGCAAAATCCTGATATAGTTTCCTTTGTAGAAAACTCAGTCTTACACGACCCTCAAAGGTATCTAGACATGCTTTTGGACCAAGGGCCTAAGTTACCACGAGGCTTGGACATAAATACTTTTCCACCTCCATTAGTCTACCCTAACCATGAACAGTCACTTGACATAAATCCTACTAGTAATTCACAACAAACATCCACTTATCACCCTTATCCTAACCTTGACAAGGGAAGCCAACTATCAACTAGTCCATTCCAAACCTCCACATCATATTATGGCTCTTAACCTATCAATCACGTCCAAGTCTATATGCCTTATCAACCATCTACCAACTCATGTCAAGTCCTCACATCATACCATATCGATCCCGTCCAAGTATCCACATCCTATTTTAGTAGACCTTACACCAATCCAGTCCAAGGCCCAATGTCATATCCTAGTCCTTCACATACTAGTCCAATCCAAGTCTCCATGTCCTATCCTAGTCCTTCATCCATTAATCCTTTTCAAGTCACCCCCTCACAAGCCACATTTAGTCATGAAAATTCTATCATTACTCAAAGCAACATCCCATCATCTAAACTTGAGGATACATGTCAAAATGAAAGCCCAAAGAATGACCTTATAATGTCACCCTCATGTCAACAACAAGGTACTCCATCCCATGACCCTATCTTTCAATCCATCCAAGAAGTTCTTCAAGACAATCATGACATCCAAAATACCCCAACCCTTGACAAAGACTTCAATCCTCATTACATCACCCACGACAACCCCATCTTTGACCAAGACCCCATTATTGACAGAGAAGTCCAAATCCATGACAACCCCATCTTCGACCAAGACCCTACCATTGACCAAGAAGTCCAAAACGATCCACTCCTTGACCTTTACACCATCCATGATCAAACACTTTCCGACCTTATAAAGGCCTCAACTATTCACACTTCCCACAATGAGACACTTGCCTCCATGGGACACATAGACGATATTCCTCCAGAACAAGAATCTTCCACTCGGGACATGCTTGCATATGATCAAGTTATAGCTAAAATCATTGGACTCTATGACACTAAACATAATTATGGCTTCGACATTGCCTTGGAAGCACCAATAGAATCGTCTGAACCTGACATGTCACACAATCAGACCAAATATATTAGTCAGGAATATGTCCAACATGATAATGAAGCTAAGACACTTTATCAACTAGGGTCATCTATCTTTGTTAGAGCAGGCTTTCTTGCAGAAGAAAATATTACAAGTGACAGTATCCACATACCTAATGATGGGTTAGCATCTTTCTTTCAAAACAACAAATACCCCATCACTAATAGAATCTATCAAAGCATGCAATATCAAGGCAAAGGACTAGGCATACACAAGTAAGGCATTCTAGAACCAATACAGCTTCAAGAAAATTATAGACATCAAGGTCTTGGCTATACCTCAGTTAGTAAATCAAATGATGTCAGTGGTAATTCCTCGATATTGGGGGAAACCTTGTTAGATACAAACATCAAAATGGAGTCCATGAGAAATCCTTGTAATAAGATTGCTACCAACACTCCCTCCATCCGCACCATAAATCATCATTTTCAATCTTCCCTTTTGAACCAACAAAAAAAAGTCATACAAATCAAAAGGTGAAAATCAAATGTCAAAGGCCATTGAATTAGATAAAAAGACAACTGGGAAAATGTAATTAAAATGGATCCCAAAGAAAGATGGATCAAACAAGGAAAATATTCCAAATTCAAAAGACAATCAAAATGTGGAGCCACAAGCAAAGAGGACTCCCACATATAAAAAATGTCCACCTCCTTCAAAATGGTCATCAACCAAGCCATATAAAAGTGTCGGTTCCAAACACCATCCCAATCAAAATTCCAAAATCCGCCATCCACCATCCCAAGTTTGGAAAATAAAAAGTGATTCACCCAAACATCCAAACAACCTTTCCACGTCTATCATCATTCGTCATAAACCTACATCCCGTCTAAAGTCCAAAAATCCCACGTCACACATCTGTCACATCTTGGCAGCAACTCTTTACTATAAGGACTCTCATGGCACTCTATCGTGATGTGCATATTCTGATAAGGCCAACTCTAGTATCAGAAAGGATCACAATGACATCGGTTAGTTGTATGCAAGCGCTATGATCTTGACAAGACAACTCCTTCAGCAAGGTCATTATTGGCATATCATGGCACCAGTCTCTACATTGGCACCGTCAGTGGATTTAGAATAGTCGGTGGTTATCTAAAGCATCCAAGCTATCCACAAAATTAGAAATACAATAAAATTGAATAATGTAAAACATTGTCACCCTGATGAAAACCTGGCAAATAGGCATCTTGGTGACACCAAAAAAATCAAAAAGTAAAGAAAATAGTAAAGAGAAAAATTTCATCCAACGGTGAAAACCTGGCAAACAGGCACCCTGGATAAGTACCATGATGAAAACCTGGCAAACAGGTGTCATGTGTACAATAAATCATCTATATGTGGAATTTTATACTTGGAGCCAAGTCGTCTCATTTTCCCATGCCTTCCTCATGACATTGACTTCCATCTAAGCCCTATCATTTCCACACATTTTTCCCACTTACCTCAGTCTTGACATAAAACTGGCACACATAAATCATGCTTTAGGAAAAATCTTGACATGTCTATCCTTGGTCCTTGCGATTCATGAAACATCCATGTCATTGACATACATGAATCTTATTAATCATATCGTATCATCCTTGAAAACCATATGACATTCCCTTAGTCTCATGTCTCTAGTCCTTTACCAAGGCCACCTCTTATCCTTTCATGTATATCACCTATCTTGGCTTTCCCTTGTCAAACGGTCTAAGGATAATCATCATCCCATCTAGTCCTAACCAAGTCATTCCAAATGCAACGATTCTAATCCATGCAAGCACATTATCCAAAATTTTACTTGACTGCATTCCTAGCCTGGCTGTAGACCTCCATACTTTTGTCACATTACCGTCCCTTCATCCTCACATTGTTTCGGGATGCATCCTTCCCACATCAAACAATGTTGTTATCACCTGTCAATTGGTATTCAACTTGAATAGGGGCACAATCATGTTTGTCCTTGGATTCTCATGTGCAGGCATTAGTCACATGCATTTTATCACGATCATCTTAAATGTAAAATCCAAAAATCATAAAAATATCAAAATCCAAAAATCATTAAAAAAAAGACAAAAACATCATAAAGCGAAAAGACAAAAACATCATAAAAATGTCCTAAGAAGACCACAAAATCATAGTCCTGAAGAAAAACACAAAAATATTCAAATCAATGTCAAAATCCTAAAAATGGAGTCAAATTCGGTCATGTCAGTCAGTCCATATCATTGTCGAACTACATTGTCTCTATGCATTTGCTACGTAGGCAAGGCCATCAGTCGATGAGTCCCCGAGACATTAGGTCAGTCCTTTTAGGTTGGTCCAAATAAAATCATGGAATTTGTCACAATCATCACATTGGTCAAATAAGTTAGACATAGTCAAACTCAGACACAAGATAGTTATTTGAAACGTCAATGTTAAAATTGGTCAAAATCAGACAACATAGTCCAATCAATCATACAGTCAACATCAGTCAACTTGCCAAAACATATTAGTCAAAACAATGTCAGTCTCGTCACTCTTTGGTCCTCTTCAAGATGTGTCCTTCTCGGATTTGGACCTCATCAAAATGTCCTTTTCCTTTTTCAGGATGTGTCCTTCCTGACAATAGGCCCCGCCAAACTGTCAACACCGTCAAATTGGCAAAGCTCTTAAACTGTCAAAACTGTCAAACCGACAAGAAATCAATCTTTGACAAACTTGGAAACAAAATAAAATAGTACTTAATAATCTTCAGTACATGATTTCTTATCTTTTTGAATATCACTTTATTTTGTCTTACTATTTTTAATGTCATCTTTTGGTCTAATATTTAAGCACCTCAAGGATACCCCATGAAGGATTTAGAGGTGCGATGGCGTCTCACAGCCTATTTCTTTTTCTTTATTGTTGATACTTTTGTGGTTGTCTAAACCACAAAAGGCAAAGACATGACCCTTAGTATGAGTTAGGATATTCCTTGTCTGTGACTGTCTATTTTTGAAGTGGATGACCTTGCACACCTTGGTCTATGACATATCATGGTGTTTGTCATCAATTTGTGTCATTTTACCACCCAATGATGATTAAGAGCAATAAATATTAAAGTCCTACTACAAGTTTTGAAGGATTCTTTCATCTAGTCTGCATCTTCATCATCCATATCTTTTGCACTAACACATTTCTTTGTCTCTTCCTTATTTCTAAGTCTTCTCATCAATTTTAGAGCACCTTGTTCTTGGAACTGTCGATATCTTCTTCTATCTAGTACTCCTTCTAAAGTGACCTGGGCACACCCAGGCTCTGTTTAACCCACTTTCATCCTAGCATAATTATGACATTTAATTGTGTCCTTGGTCCCACATTCGAATAACTAATTAAATAATTCATTATTATTTAATTCAATTCGTATTCATTTATTCTTCATGATTATTAAATAAATAAATAAATACATTTATTAAATACATCATTAATTGTCTAGAGTACTTCCATAATTAAATAAATTTCGCCGTTGTTTAATCACTTGCCCTGATCATTTCTTCGATTATTAAATAGATAAATTTTATTTATTTATTTTAATATGTCACTAATTAGCATAATTAAATGAACTTATTAATTTATTTAATTAATTAATCTTATCTTCTAAATTAAATAATTATCATTAATTATTTTAATTGTCCTCAAAATTAATATTCATCTCATTTTAATATTAAATAAAATTATTTAAAATGTCATCACATTCTTAACTGGTCATTTTGTAAATAATCACAAATTGATTTGTTTATTATTTCACAAAATCCATATTTTGATTAATTTAATTCAAATTGGTAACTTTCCTCCAAAAATCAAGTAATCAGGCAGATTATTGATTTTTCAAATCTAATCTTCAGTCCAACTCTTATCTTCTTGATTTTTTGAATCTTACGAATCAGGCAGTCTTTGTCTTCTTGATTTTTGAAAATCTTTATTTTTGAATTAATTTCCTCATTTATTCTCCACCACCGATTCAATATTCTTAGATGGCATCTCGACCGCTCGATTAATGACTTTACCCTAACCCTGATTAGGGATTATCAAATTTAATTTGGGCCTCTGATTTTAGGTCTCCGTCAAAGGTCAATCTCACCCATCCATTGAAAATGGCATTTTCCTCTCATTTTTTGATTACACGAAGATATTATATGTTTGTGGATTATATTATTATTCTAGCATATTTAGGCATAAGCATTTCACTCATATTGTCATAGGCATTAGGCATTTATATTTTGTTCAAATCCTTCAAAGCTTGGTGTAGGACTTAGACTTGTATTTCCAGATTGCTCGTACGTCGAATCTTAGGGCAACACATCAGCCAGCAAGCTAGAAGGTGTTACAAAAGTGAATCATGGAGGTATCGGCGATTAACAGGTATAATTGTTCTATTGTTTACTTCCATTATGTTTTGTAATTGCTTTGGGTTTTATCGTCTTCATTGATTTGCTAACCTTAACTTAACCTAAAAATTAACCCTTAGTTACACCACTAACCCAACAACATTTTTCCCTCTCCTTTGTGTGTGATTTACAGGGCTAGGTTGTAGATTTCCTAAGGATAAATATTGGAAGAAAGTTTCAAATTATTTAAAGTTATCAAATTTTTCATAAAGCCTTGGAGAACCTTGGAGATCACCTACAAGTTGCAAATCAGATATTCAAATCTAGAAACTAGTCAAGAAGGATAGAGTAAATAGAGAAGAGCAGGATCAACCTTTGAAGTTGCAAAAATTCCCAACTGGATTGATTCACCACTTCTAGTGAATGAGTCCTAGTTCTCGTCAATTTTTAGGATTTTGTAGATTCAAATACCCTTTTATCTGAAACATGTTCTTGAATAATTTTCCAAAAATTAGACTGACGTGCCCAGCTTGGTGAATGAGTCCTAGTCAGCAATAAAGTCATATTTTCTAGTGTTCTAGACCTCCTTTCATCCTTCTCTAGATTTCTAGGTGCAAACATTCTATTTTGTAGTTTTTCATGTTATTTCATTCTTTTCTAGGTCATTTAGTGTTACTTTGCATTCAATTAGGGTTTTACATTTCATCTTGCATTTCATTTTCTTTTCCAAGTCTAAACTTGGTGGTGAACCCCTTATTAGATCATATTTAGCCCCCTATAATAGCCCTCTTGCAAGATCTCTTTCTCCTTTGCATTGAGATCTCTAGGGTTTTTTATTGAGTTCAAAAGTGAAAATTTCCCCTTTTAGGTACCTAGACCCTAAAGGTGGGAGAGTAACCAAGTTTCAACCTTTCAATATGATACTTGGGAAATTATCATCAATATACATTTTGAGAGATAATACCTTTATCATGTGCCTCAATTTTCATGATTAAACTACAAAAAAAAATCCTATAAATTAGCTCATTTGTATTCCCAAAATGATTATCTAAATGTATGTTGGAAGCAATGAAAAAAGGAAATATAATTGACACAATGCTCAATATATAATATTTTTTTCTCATTCTTCCTTTGTGATCTATAAAATTAGTGAAGTAAAATATTATATGAAATAAAACTTATCTATAAAATAATAAATAAACTTATCTATAAAAGGATCACAAATAATAATTGGTGTGAGATTAGCCAGTCCCACTAGAAAGCTTATCTTAAATGAGAATACCACCAACAAAAAGGGTAATTAGTGTCTCCTTTTTCACCAAACGATTACCTCCACAACATGACATAGGTTTTGAGAGTTGCTATATCTAGTCAAGAACTGATACCACGTGATTGGTTGGGAATTTTGGTGGGTCCATCATGTTGTTAAAAAATTCGGTGATTGTAAGGAGCATCTGAGTATTCTTCAAAGGTCCAAAGCTCATCTTAGGCAATCTTGATTGTTCACAAGTTTCTAAGTTTTACTAAATTTGGTCCTAAAATTTAACTTAGTGTAGCATAGAAAAATGGCTCTTGGACATTTTCATGGTCTTTTAGTCCTTTCTCTCATGATGATTGACTTATTTTGATTTGATTTAATGTTGTAATGTGACTTTTGTATTCACATTAGGTCCTAAACATTAAAATTATGACATATTTTTAAGGTGTTGTGAAGTGTTGTAAAACATTTATACAATTTTCTAGACTCTTTTCATTACAATTCACCTAAAAATCACCATTTCATAACTTATCAAGTCCTATTTTGAAGTGTTGTAAAGTCTTGTAACAAGATTTCATGCTTTTCTAGGCTTCATTTCACTATTTACACCTTTCTTATGCTTTATTTGACCTCTTTAAGCACTCATAATGTTTAATTAAGTGTATTTTTTAATGTAAACCCGAAAAAAAACATTAAATGTAACTTAATTCCTAACACCCACTTACAAATCCAAGCTGGGACCTATTTGCCATGGGTGGTGAATGAATCCCTCTTGGCTCCAAATTTAAAAAATTTTAAATTTTCTTTCAGGTTTTTATTCAAAATTACCTTATCTCGGCCTTTGATGAGGTATCATTGGGTTCCTAAGGAAAAAGTGTGTATAAATAAGTTTTTTTCTCCTCATTTTACATCTCCTACAATCATTCAATCATCAAGTTCATTTGCATTCATCAAGCATCCAAGCACTTTGCATCATTCAATCAAGCATCAATCAAGCATTTTGGAGTAGCCATTGACATATCTTCATATTTCTTCAACAAGGTTGTGGTGAGCTTAGGAAATTTGCATGTTGTTTATTTATCTTTCCTTGTTCATTTCATTCCATTTCTTCATTAGTGGTTTGATTACCAAAATCATATTTGACCAATGAAAATCCCTATAACCTAACCCTTAACCATTTTCCCCCTTTTGCATGTATGTTTGTAGATGTTGAAAGGTGCTCAAGAATTCAACAAAGTGGTTCAAGTCAATTACAACCTATTTCAAGCTTGGAGAAAACTTATAGTCTGTTTTCTGCAGATTTGACTCTGTCAACCTAACAAGAAGACAAGTCCAGATTGGTGCTATAGAATTGGTGCCTGATTTCATATAATTTTGGGAGAGGACTAATTCAACATTAGTAGAAAATGAGTCCCACCTTAAGGCTAGAAAACTAGATTTTGTCAGATTCTAGATCCCAACACTTAGAAACCAGTTTCAGGACTTTTTGCCAGTAGCTAGACTGATTCGCCATCAATGGCGAATGAGTCCCACTAGTGATTTTCATTGATTTTTGTCAGCATTTAGGACACTCCATATTCAAAATTTTCTTCCCAGGTGCACTCTACTCTGCCCTCTTTCATTTTCATTTTGCATTTGCTCATGTTTTAGTTCATGCGTGCATATCACATTGTGTTTTCAAACATTGCACATTTCTTAAGTTTTGCATTCATAATCAGTCAATTACATTGCTTTGCTGCATTTAGATCATCTCATTTAGTCTTAATCACATCATACATTTCCTAATTTGAGTGAACCACATTGATTTTAAGGGTTTATCTCTCTCCTTTTAGGTGAAAAACCCTAAAAGTGTAAGAGTAGCCTATAGACCTTATCAAAATCTTTGGTTCAGTTAGATAATTCTCTCGCTATCTTGGAAAATCAACACGTGGCACCATTGTGCTTTCTCAAGTTCCCTCCCTAACCATTTTTTTTCTCAAGTTGCAAAAACTTGGTATGTAGTAGTGTTGGCTTTTGGTTTTATGCTTTCCATTCAAAAGTAAAATTGGAGCATTTTTACAAAAATGGCTAATGGGACTTGCATTTAACAATGTTTATCAATTTGATGCCATCATTATGTAGAAATTTTTATTACAGTCGATGGCTTGGCTAAATTTTGGCATAAGTCCTATTTGATCACCAACTGCTTAAGGGGTTTTTCATTAATGGCAAAGTGGTTGCATAGTAATTCACTACCAAGTTGTCATGTACTAAAATTGTAATAAAGTGATTTGAAGTTTCTTTAGTATCTCTCCTAATAGGAAGCAAATTTGGAAAAAAATTCCTCCAAGTGGTTGTGTTGTACTTCAATAACAAGTTGACATCTATAAAAATGGTAATAAAGTGCTTTGAAGATGCATCAATATTTCTCCAAACAAGAAGCAAATCTAGAAATAAATTCCATCCACTTGAAGCATGGGAGAATGAAGAAGCTTCCACTATTTAAAGTGGAAGGGTGATATCCTCGCTAGTCTTCTTTCTTCATAGTTGGCTAGAATCCATATTGATAATGGATACTCTGATATGCCTCACATATTCATAGCACCAGATAGCCTTCGCAAGTGCTATTACAGACCTATAGTTGAAGGTGATAGTCAAACATCCCATAGGAAGGGACTTAAAAATGGTAAAGATGATACTTGATGTTGATTTCCTAAGGGATACTAAGCATTATAGGGTAAACATGGATATCACATCATAGTTTATGTCTTCCCTCATAGATATTGGAGACCAAAGGAAGCTGGTGGGAGTTCTAATGAAAAAATTGCTCAAAAATAAAAATAGAAGTAGGCTTTAGGTTACCTTGGAAGAAGCAAGGTAGGGTTTTTGAATCCCAAGGCCATGGGATATCCAACACATGCATGAGGAGGTTGCTAAAGTGGAATGGTTTCCATTCCTCTAGAATTTTTTTATGGTGTCAATAGAACAACATGGAACTCTAGCTTGTATGGGTATCTATTTTTTAAACAAGGTAAATCATTTGAATTCAATGTTATATCTCAAATGAATTATGGATTTTGATGCCACCACTATAGTGGTATGATGAGTACATCCAATAACCTACATAAAATATTCATTCTTTGTGTTTTCTCACAATCTTTGGTTTGAGGATTTTGTTTTATTTTGGCCTCTAAGTAGCAAGAAAATGGTATATGGGGTATTTTTTATTTTCGCCCCATGTTCATCTTTGTATTTTATAAAAAAATTGTAAGTTTTTGAAACATCAAAAAATAGGTGAATACAAATTTAAATGGGGGTAAGACGCATCTATTTTCCTTATTTCATTAGGAAAACGAGATCCCCTAGGGAAAGATTTACTTTCAACCCTTAGGTGAGTCAACCTTGAAGGAGATCAAGTTGGTTTCCTTGTAACTAAGGATGGGGTAAATCAACTTGAAATGCACTATTGTGAGATGAATGAAAATTACCAAATGAATGAAATGATAGAATGTAACACATGAAACCTCTAAATTAAACTTTAATTTGATAGAATCAATAAAGCTATTGTAGATCTAAGAAGGGTGTGATTTAATAGACTTCTCACAAAAAAGGTTATGTTGACTGTCCTCTTGGGAGTCATTCACCCAAGGGAAAATCAATCATACTACAAGGGTTGAAAAATTATTTTCAAAATCCTCAGGTCCTTGGTATGCACTCCTAATTACTTTGGGTTTCACAGTCTGAAATTTGGAAATAAATTTTGAAAGTGAGTTTTTGTGGCTTGACAACAATGTTCACAAGTTTTACAATTTTTACAATTTTTACAATTTAGCTCTTTTGATATATCTTCAATCCTTCTTCAACCTAAGATTTTCAAAAGAAACAAGAGGGACAAAATTATTTTCTTTCAGTGAAAGGGGGTTTTTCTTGTTCAAACCCTATATTTATAATTAAACCATGAAATGAAACAATGAAACAAGAATGTAATGATGAATGAACATTTTATATGTTACAACTCACCAAACCCTCCTTGAAGGATGAAATTTTAATACATATCTCCAGGGTCTTGATCTTGCATGAAATTGCTTGACTTGATGTGGATCTTGATGATTAAATATTGACTTGAATTCTTGAAACCTACATCATAATGTTAGCTCCAAAAACATGCATGATGCTTGATAACTTTGATATGATTCTTGAGATCATGAATTCTACAAAAAATGATTGAGAAATCTGCTCTTGAACACCTCTTCAAAGAAAATGGGGTTAAAATTTATTGAATCAAAGAAGCAAAATAGAGCAATAGGAAATCAGCCCAAAAAAACCACCATCTAATCACTTTAGCTCTTGGAATAATCTCTTTGTTGTGCTAGAATTAGAATTGATAAAAAGACCTTACTTTTATAGATAATCTATAATTTCCTAAAAATTAAACAAGCTAACATTTGAATTTGAATTTGGGATCATAAAAAGGCCTCTGAAAAAATATATAAATTTTTAATTAACTAAAGGGGACACATCTTCCCATGGGAAAATGGGTCCTGACTTAAATTGCCAGGACCTATTCATTTCAAGGTGTTAATAATTGTGTTAATTAAATCATGATTCCCCTTTTGGAATTTGTAATTAATTAGGCTCGGAGATGCAAAATAGGGAAAACTAGAAGCTTAATTAAGTATAATTAAATTAAGGGACCCAAAAATAGTGTGAAAATGTAAAGGAGTATATTTTTTGAAACTATATTTAGCCCTCACTTTAGTGAGAGGATGACCCCTATGCTCGAACTCACACTAAAGTAGTAAAAAAAGCATCAAGAGAGGTCTAATTTTACAACTATTGGAAAGATAAGACAAAAAACTTCAAGGAGCATGATCAAGCCCCCAAGATCTAAGATCTCAAAACAAACTAACAAAGGCACAAAGAGACACATGCCTACATTAAATATGTTGTAGTAAAACAAGATGCACAAGCATACAATGTCAAAATTAATGAGAAGAGAAAGAGAGGATGGATCAAGCCTCAATTATGTGTCCAATTGGTATGGATAAAGAATTGATTTTTTGTACAAAAATGGTTACAAGTGCAAACCTGTTGTTAACTATGCAAAAAAAAGGTACTCGCATGGGCTAGTGAAATTTGTTGTCCACTAGGTGAGCCCCAAAAAGTGGCTAATGGGAAGTCATGCTAGGTCTAGGCTCCTATTTTACTAGCCATACCAAAGTTATACCTCTTGATAACTTTGATAAGGTGCCACATAAATGGTCACAAGACTAGCAAGTTGCCTTATGCTAGGAACTCAAGACAAAGGATACACTGGCAAACAAGTTGTGTTATGCTTGGTGGTCGTGAAAAACATAAAGGCTCCATTAGCAAGAAAGTTTTCTTATGCTTGGTGGCCTTGATACATGCAATAGGATATGCTCAAAAATTATTTTCTTAGTTTATGAAAGGTTTCACCTTAGGGAACATCTTGCCTAATATCTCCAAGAGACGACTAGTCAAGGATAAAAGATTCATAACTTAGGGCATGCAATCTATAGCTTCACCACTAAGAGGAACTTCATATGCTTAGAAAGGTCACAGTATTAAAGGACATCAAACCCAATAATACCACCAAGAAGACACATCACGTGAAGTAAGAAGACCACACTTTGAAGAAAAATATGAGTGGAGACGCATATGCCCCACTTTAAAGAAATTGCTAAACACCATGCTATGAGAAATTACTTTAAATTAGAATATGATGAATTCCAATACATGAGAGCTTTATTCAAAAATACCTATGTAAACATATGTTTCTAAGTAGAGCTACATCATGAAAGGAGGGTTTCCCCTCATATGCAATTCTAAGATAACACATGACAAATCTATGGATTTGGGGTTAGTGTTTATCATTGTTGTCATATATTCAAGCTTTGAACCATCATATTCCCCAAATGACTCATGGAACAATGAGAAAAAAGGAAGAATGACACATAGAGAGTGGAAACAAAGAGAATATTTTGGGTCATCATGAAAGAGACCTAAATGTAGGTACAAATAGAAGAATGGCATAACCCATTCGCTCGCTTTGTATCCTTGCAGTAATAGAGTGACAAGGGTCATCCAAAGTAGGATCAAAAACATATAAAGACACACTAAGAAGAAAAGTATGGGGGATCAAATTACACACATGCAATCAAAAAGAACACAAGGAGAATACTAGTATGCTACATGTGGGTTAACTTATAGCAAGTCATCCACATCTCAATCGTGTTCATCATATGTGGAACATGGAAAAATAGTCAAAGGGACAAAAAAATTAGTGTACTAGGAGTATCACCAGGTTCAACATGTGGTGAGTCACTCTTTATAGAAGGACCATCATGGTTGTTATCATCTAAGCTCATTGAAGAGGAAAAAAAAATTCAACTCATTATGCACTTCCTCATCAATTTTAACAATCTCATCATCATCATCCAAGTTAATCATAACAAGATGCCTAATGATAATTTCCATAGAAGTTTCTTGCTTTTGTTGTGGCAAAGGTTTGATATGCAGGATTGTAGACCATGGTGTGTTCCCTTTTTAGCTAGAATAAATTTATCTATAAATCATATTATCTAACATCCCCATCAGAGATGAAAGACATAAGCAAAGTGCCTTACCAAAGTGTAGTTGGAAGTTTGATGTATGTTATGGTTTGTACAAGACCAAACATTTCCCAAGTAGTGGGAGTTCTTTCCAGATATATGTCTAATCTTGGTAGAGATCATTAGGATGTTGTTAAAAGAGTCTTCAAATTTTTGCACAGTACCCAAGATTATTACTTGTTTTATCATAGTAATATGATTGAAGATGATATTTCCCTCGATATCATGGTTATGTGGATTTAGACTAGGAAGGTAATGTTGATAGTAGATGATCCACTATTTTTTTATATTTTTACTTCATGTTTTGTGTTTCAATTAGTTGGATGAGTAAGAAACATGCAGTGGTTTCTTTGTCCAAAAATAAAGCTAGGTATATGGTAGCTACTCATGCTTTTAAAGAAGCCATTTGGTTTAAGAGACTATGTTCAAATATTGGAATAAAAAAAGGTGTAGTGATAATTTATTGTGTTAATCAATGTGTGACTTGTCTAGCCAAGAACCCGATGTTTCATGCTAGGACAAAAAATATTGATGTATAGTATTATTTTGTTAGAGATATGGTCAAATATGATAGGGTGAAGCTAGTTAAGGTAGAGAATTTGATGAATGTTAATGATCCTTTAACTATGTTTATGAGCATAGAGAAGTTCAAATGGTGTTTAGAGATTATTTTCCTTTTGGTCCCTTGCAATTAAGATATGATATTAATACACCCTCTTGTTGCTATTGCAAGGTGTTAAAAAGTGGGAGATTTGTTGGGAAAATGTGTCCCAACCTTGCAATTACATAAGGTACTATTGATACGTAAGCGTGGGGGGGGGCATAGGGGGTACCCCCATCCCCACACATAGTCTGAGGGGGTCATCCCTCCAATGGAAAGTATGGGGTCCACACGCCCCGAGTAGGGGCTTGGGGGTAGTACTCTTGAAAGATAAATTTTATGTATATTTTATTATTGTAAATCTAGACCATTCATCATTAGGTCTTAGATTTGACAGATAGGATATTTTTTGGCTTGACTTTCCCTAGAAGGAAACCTTATTTTATGAGGGAATTATATTATGACTATGTATTATGATGTATTCTGAGAGTCTGATAGCAATCGTGTTGCCTCTGAATCTCTATTTGGTGATACTCTTGTGAGAAACTTTCTTTACAAGTATATTTTAATCTTTATGATTTTTGAATAATATATTGGGTGGCTTTTGGAGTGTGGGATTTTTCTCTCAAAAGGGTTTTCCCCATTTAGATCATTTTGTTGTGGTACACATGATATTTATATTTATTGATGTTTAAGTTTATGTAACTATTATAAATATCTATAAATTTTTGCATTATCCTCCTCTCAAGATTAGTGTAGGAATTTGTTTTGCTACCTTAGTTTCCTTACAAAGATATCCTCACAAGTAGGAAAATTTTTGAGAGAGTTAAAAATCTGAGTATTAATGATGGCATCTTCTTGCACCAAGATATCCTCACAAGTAGGAGATATATTGGGAGAGGGATGAACATGAGTATCATGATTACTTAAATAATGAATATTAGGTAAGGTGATGCTAATAAATGTATTATTGATTGTATTCTTTTGGACCATGATAGTCTTATTGGCAAGAAAAATCTTGGTCAACCAAAGGATGATGTATATCCCTTCTAATGGCATGGAATGGAGTTCGGGGAAGCACCCTAAAAATATTTTTATGAAAGCCATATTGTGCTATATCAAAAACCAAAATTTTACAAATAAAACATTTTTTTGTTGTCCTTTGTTAGAGTAAATTACATTTAACATCTTAAGTTTTAACTTAGGCATAGTAATTTATTTAATTAGTCAAGTGTTTTTTTCCCGTGTGGGTAGTTTTTACACCCATTACTTGTTTTTCTTGCTTTTAAAAGGATATACTATTATGTAATTTATCATCTCATCCTCAATGTATTTCTCTTTAGTGAAATATCCTCTCTCTTGCTTGTGAAGGTTTATCTCTATAGTTGGTTCCTCCTAGGTGTGTTGCTCTCTCATTCTGTTTAGGGGTAATGCACTGAATCAAGTAAATTAGGGCCAAATTTTTAATGCAGAACAAAATCTAAATGTTTCAGGATAGTCTACCAAAAATGGGAATTGTATCTTAATAGATATCATAGACAAGGTTTCACACAGAGAAATCTAAACTAACCAATCATGGGCATTGTGTTCCCTAGATTACAAATCAAGGTTTTTGAAATGTCAAAACATGTACATGTCTGTAATAGTTTGAAGATCTATTTTTTGTGAAAATCAAGGTCTTAGAACTAACATAGTTTAGAAAATTAGCATGCCCTAATTGAATGAAACATGCAAGCACAAATTAGGGATTTTAAGCATTCAAAGGAGATTATTGGTGAAATAAACTGCACAAATGAATGTCTTAGGAGAGACGAGATTTTGATAAAACTAATATGCTATTAAAAATATAGAAACATGTGTTTTAAATTTTTGTTTTGACAATGAGTAAAATTCTCTAAATGCTCTATTTTCCAAAGGAGAAACATATAACATTTTAAAATTCAAATGAAATAACTTAGATCTATGTCTTAACCAAGGAAAATTAGATCTAAATTTGCAATTTTATTCTAAATTGATTTCACCTTGGTTTTTAATGTTTAATGAATAAAAAATTCAAATGCTTAATTTTTTTGAAAATGAAACATATGCAATTCAATAAAATACATTCAAATAACCTAGGTTTTGAATTAACTTTGAGAATTTATGCTACCGAATATCATAATATTGCAAGTGTAGGATATGTTGGGTTAACCAAAATGTAGAGTAGGAAAAGTGATCCTAGCTTCAACTAGGATTAGCTTCTTTCCACTTGTCTCTTGCTTTGAACATAAACCAACTAGGGTTTGATGATTAGCTTACTGCCACAAGGGAGAGTCAATATCCTAGGGTTTTCATTCTCTTGAGTTACAAAGATAATAGGATTTATTTGTGTCTTAGAAAGATTATTTGACATAAACCTTAGATTTAAAAATGTAATTTATTGCACAAACAAAAAATGGAAATTGATATGAAAAACCCAGATATAAAAAGAAGAAGATATTCGTGCACTTGTCATCAAAATTTGAAGAAGAATTTTCTAGTCAAGGATATGGGGCACCCTTGAATGAGATGGAAGATTCTAGATCTGCAACTTGTGGGTTATAAGGTACAACTCTGCATTATGCTTTTTCATAGTTTTTTGTTAATGGAACCTTCAAATCAGACCTGCACACATTAAAAGAGGAGAAATATTTTGTTGTATAGGATATTTCCTAATTCAAACCCCATTTTGGTGTTTCCACCTAAGTGTTCAACAAGTGATGATGATCAAGAGAGCATACCCTAGGATGGGTAGCGGCCAAAACAATAATTTATTGATATGATAAATGATAATTTCCAAGATTACCTGTGGTACATGAAATCCTTGATGAAGTGATACCACACCACAAGTTGCTATAAATGTTGATTGATGGATACCTTGATTGATTGATAGACCTATAAGATGCTAGTCCATAAAACATAATAGATTGTTGTAAATAGCATGTAAAGGACAACTCAATACATCCTCATAATTTTATAATAATAGCTCCTTGTTCATTCTTGCTTCTTCCTTTTTTCTCTCCTTCTAATGTTCAAATGAGAATAAAACTTGTTTATGCATACATCCTAACTAATATTTCTAATTATAGGCTGACTTGGGTTCTTTTTTAATTCTCCAAAGACCGGCATGAAAAGGTAAATTTAAATTAGGACCCTATTAAGGTCATGGGTGCCCCATGCCCTTGACTTGGTGTTCTTTTCTCAAACTTGTTGGGATGTTTGGGATTTAAATGTATTTAATAAATTTTCCCTCTTAACGAATAAAGTGTTATTATAATTAAGGTCATAAGCAAAATAGCATGTCAAGGTAGCGTAAAATTGTCATGGGTGTCAATTTATGACCCTTTAATTTTTAGTCCATTACATCATACTAAGATACTTGAGTAGCATCCATAGGCCTTTAAATATTTGCATCAACATCTCAAAAATCATAGATAATCAATAGACCTTCCTTTTGAGTTTTCATATCTCAAAGTTGGTTCTTGCGAAATCTTCTATCTCAATAATCCCTGTTGTACTTACCATCTCTATTTTTTGCAATAAATATCCCAAATTCTTTATTTTGCATTAACTCCTCAAATAATTATTAGCTCAAAAAACTCTATACCTAACAACAGAACCAAATGTGATTAGCCTATAATACCGCTTATAAGTAGGAAAGGTTTATAGAAATAGCTTTTCATGCTAATATTGAAGGGAGTGATGTGCAAAAGTATTAAATATTATCTAAACTTATTACATAATGTAGAAAAAAATAATCTTAAATAAATAAAGAATTATACGATGACATAGTGATTTACATGGGAAAAACCCTTTTGAGAGAGAAAACCTACACTCCAAGCTTGCACAATGTATTATCAAATCTACTAAAGTAGTTTACTAGAAATAAACTTATAATATTTTTTATAGAATTTCAACAAAACCTATATACATATAAATTCGCATATGCGACCACTTCGTCAACTACAAGTAAATGAATGAAAATGAACATAAAAAACAGTCAAAAATAATTTTGATATATTTATATAAATTACCCTTTTCATAAACATGCATACATACATGTAGATAATCATCTTTAATTCATTTAAATAAATAAATAAATAATAATATAATAATATAATAATATAAATATATAAAATGTTTCAAAAGATTTATGAACAAATCCATTTCATAAGCTTGAGACAGTTGTGTCAGATAGTTCATGCACTTTCTGTGTGTTTCCAATTTTGCAAAATAATATAATAATATAAATATATAAAATGTTTCTAAAGATTTATAAACAAATCCATTTCATAAGCTTGAGAGGGTTGTGACAGATGGTTCATGCACTTTCTCTGTGTTTCCAAATTTTGTATACTTTACAGGCAGTCACGCTTCATTTGTTGACACCAGTCTCCTTTAAGCTGGGCAGCTAGCAAAGGTCAAGGAATTCGGTTTTACATCCAATCAAGGCATTCTTTGGGTCGACTGTGTTAAAGGCATTCTGTCGAACAGCTCACGTGCTTTGTCTTTGTTTCCCCATTTTGCATGCATGTCTATCAGGGCTGTTGCAGCTGCAACATTTGACAAATTCCTTCATGTTTGGGTGGAAGTTCATTTT